>JAANSN010006178.1:0-11016 GCA_036850665.1 Dicranocentrus wangi
GTCAGATAAAAGAGTATATATAAATATGCATTAAATAATTGGCATTTTTGTGCTTTATACTTTCCGTTCTTCTTTTCTTTTGTCATGTAGGATAGGAAGTAGAGAAGTAGTGTAGAGAAAAACACAATACTGACACATAAATAAATCAACTTCAAGTGGAGCTTCAACTTCAACTCCTACCTGTTTGCTTGCAGTATGTATGTAGTAGAGTTGAAGTTGAGCACCTTACTTAAGTGTGCTGTGTATGACGCACACTGGGAAAAACTCTATTTTTAATCCTCAAAAGTGTAGCAACTAGTAAAGGCATGTTAGGTAAGATGACATTATTATTGCGTATGCTTTGCTTGATGATGTATGTATGAAATATTATTGCACCTTCAGTACTACATTACATGGCTGCTCTGTGATAACAATTTTCAACTCGTGCAGCTCTTTGGCACAAATTTTCACTTTGATTATTATTATTACATTTTAGCTAGTATTCCCTGGTTGCTGGTAAAGATTACATGTAGTTTCAGATAGAAATTTGTTAAAAATCCCGAAAGATATTATATATTTTTAAGACTCATTTGCATAACGGGGTATGCATAAGGTTAAGCCTTGGATTCGGTCCCTGTTCCCCCGCTCATATTAATATCAAATTGGCATTGATTGTGAATCTGGACAGTTAATAAAAGGATTTTATAGGAAAGTTGAAAGTGTGTATTGTGATTGTGTAAT
The DNA here is from genome assembly GCA_036850665.1 of Dicranocentrus wangi. Taxonomy (NCBI): domain Eukaryota; kingdom Metazoa; phylum Arthropoda; class Collembola; order Entomobryomorpha; family Entomobryidae; genus Dicranocentrus; species Dicranocentrus wangi. The sequence continues at coordinate 721 of JAANSN010006178.1, forward strand.
TGGGTAAAATGCTGAATTGTGTGCCTTCAAAGAGTAACACGAAGAATGGGAAAATATCAAGTGATTGTCGGTCCACAAGAGATACTCCAAAATGGTTAAGAAAAAAACACAATAGAGAAAGTTGTCCCCGCTGTAGTCATGGCAAGGATGATTGTAGTACTCAGCTTGAGTTTCGGAGGGCTTACTTTATGGTATACTATAAGAACTATTAACAAATTCTTACGTAATCTTTTGAGAGTAAGAACAGAACTAAGGTTGAAACGGGTTGTTCTTAGTAGTATGATGGCTCAGCGAAAGAAAGTTTTGGAGGTCGTAAATTGAGGTTGGAGGTGTGTACCGAGCAAAATAAATACACATTTTAAAACAATATAACTATTTTCTGTTTTTAGGTGGTGGAAGCGAGAAAAGGATACGTTCGCCGTGTTTCCAGTGTTCGCGTCCAAGAGTTGGGGGAGTCGCTGCATAGGCTGATTCAAACGAGTAAGATGACAAATATCGACCCACTGTTCGAGTGTCTGTTGGTGGTGGGACTGGACAGGGATCCTAGTAATGGGATATACCACCCGTACATCAGAGAGAAATTTCCAAGAGATGTAAGAGTAATTACTGATATTTCCTAAAAATGGAGGAAGCAAATCAATTATGATTTGAAACCCTAACGTGAATCTTACGTTACTTTATTTAGGTTAAACTAGCCGAAGGCGTGGAGCAATTTTGCTTTCCGGACTCTTTAGAGTGGCCGTGTCATGAAGGCAGTACTGCTCAGTTTTATACTCTGGCAATAACGGATCAACGGGGTGGAAGGAAATACGGATGCTGCTACCGCATTCTTCCGGAGGGTGCTGATTTTTGTATTCCTATTACGTACTGCATCATTAGTTCCCATCGTGCAATTGGGTTCTACCGAGAGGTATTGCATTGCAAACTATGCTACTTTGAGATTGCGTCATGTTGAGTCGTTTGTATTAATTATAATTGTTATTTTTGCTTTGCAGGTTTTAAGGAAAATCGCGTCATGTCACGGGCATAATGAGTACCAAAGGAGGCATATTCTACAGGAGTTGTACAAACAGTCATTTCCTGCTCCTCGGAGTAGTATTTCCCTAACTGAGCCAACGATTGAAGAGACTTACGCAACGAGTGAACATGACCCTTATGGCAGCTTATCTGGAGTTAGCCCGAAACCGGTCACGATTCGACGAAGTGCTGATCACCGACTGGACGAGGAGGACCTCGTTACACTTGTGTCCGCCATGGATCTATCAATAGTTATCAAGATCTTTGGCTCTCTTCTGCTGGAGCGGAAGGTCGTGCTCCTGAGCCGGGCATTAAGGTTAGATTTCTAATATAAAGTATATAAACCAAGATAGTAATCAAGAAGGTATAGCGTGCATGTCAATCAAAAATCTCTTGGCCTCAATATGAGGTTTTACTTTTACTGTTTCAGCTTTGAAGTATTGACAATAAGTGTGCATTTGTATGCATGTCTGCTTGCAACGCTACATATTGCAGGAATTGAATAGTTCAGCAGTTATCGGCCACTTAATTGCTTTTCGTTTCTTCTGAATTAATGGATTCAATTTATTTTGATTTCGTTTTAGTACCTTATCACTATGTGTGGAAGCCCTTCAGTCCTTGTTATACCCTTTCACTTGGCAACATACATTCGTACCAATATTACCGCTGGACATGACTGATGTCATAGATGCTCCAGCGCCCTTTGTAATAGGAGTTCTCCGTAGTTCACGAACTGCGTGGGAAAAAACTTTGGATGATGTAAGTTACTTAATTAATTTGTAAACTTTATGACGTGAAATATTAAGGGAGTTATTAAGTATTGTTACATTTTGTTTTGCTATGTTTCCTAACTACTAAAATGCAATTCAATTCTCCGGTTGATTCGTATTCTAAATATTTAACGTAAAATATTTTATACTTATTTCTCAGGGTTTTGTGGTTGATTTGGATGTGGATAACGGGAAAATCATCAGCTGCGTTGGGGATGAAGGGACTATTCTTCCAAAACGAATTCACAGGAAGCTGAGAAATGCTCTCTCACAGATTGTGCTTGACCTAGCTGACCAGAAGAAATCGACAAAAAATGTTCTTATTAGTGAATGTTTCATCCGCATGTTCGTAGAGACGTTAGGGCACTATTCGAACCATATCGTGACCAAGGCTGATGGAACTCGAATGTTTGAGGTACGTATATATACATAATAAATATTTTTAACATTTGCCATTTTCCAAGCTTGTTATGTAAGTTGATCATGACTGCGACTGTATTAATTATAATTTTAACAGAGAGACTCATTCATCAAGTCGGCCGAGTCCAAAGCAATCCAGAATTTCCTGGAATGGTTTTCAGAGACCTCAATGTTCAATGAGTTTATCGAATTAAAATTGAAGAATTCGCACCAGCACGGTAAACATCCACAAGAATTTATGATGTAGTTAATTAAACACAAATATCAACTTAAGACGTGTACTATTTAATTAATGTTTTGTTACTGTGATTATGCCTACAGGCCTTTTTGAACAACGAATCATGGAGCAAATCGAGAGCGGTCCAATTGTCCATGGAAGTGGCAGCAATGGGAGTCCCTTGAAGAAGGACATTTGGGGGAAAATGAAAGCCCCGTTCGGAAACTGGCTGAAGAAGGAGACATTTCGATGATTTATATTGAACTACAGATAAGATTTAGCAATTCACATATATATGTGTGTAGAAGGTGCCTCACACCGATCAAATCTGGCATGAAATTAACAACCTTTATATATAAATATATATATATATATCTATATACTTTGTACTACTCTAATCCAACTCTCTCAATATTTAAACATTTTCGTAGTAGCAACTTATATGTGTCTCTCATGTGTCTTATATGTGTGTACGCAATTATGCTATATATGCTTATCCTATAATTGTTGCCAGTGCTTTGTCCTCAAGTAGCGTAACCTCAGTTGATTCACAATTTCTGGATTGAAACGAATCTACAAATTACGCTCGCTGCATTTAGCATAATATGACATTTTGATTTAAGCCGGAAGCCAGTTTTAAATGGAAATCCCATTATTGCATGTTGATATAAAAACGTAAATAAGGTGCATTATTTTATTCTGGCGAATCCCTAGTAAATGCAAATGAATACAGCGAATCGCAATGAGCGAACTTTACTTCATCTTTTCATGAAATGAAATTGCTTTTGAAATCGTTAAATGATGTGATCAACTGAGAGTTTACTTCATACTTGCTATTTGTTACTGTACTTAATTTTAAATTGTATATATATATATATATAAATAAATTGATTTTTACTACGCCAAACAACATTTTTGATGATACTAAAATGGGTATCTATTTTAAGCTGAAAGTTTGAAACAAGGTGAATTACATAGGTGGCAGCTTGCTCAATGTTTAGGAAAAAGGAGAATGTAATTTTATTTCGGAAAAATATTTAAGAACTAGTGCCATGATGTTAGAAATATGCGTGTAATTGATTTTTTTAGGCTTATCATAGTGTACACTCATTGCAGGTTTGTAATTTTGTTTACAGTATTTTTGCAATTAATCCAAAGATTTTTAGTGGTAAGTAGTAGTGTGAGTTCATTTATGTTCTTTTACGGAGCATCAATGAACAAAGTCTTGGCATTCTCCTTACATCACAAGAATTAGAAATATAGTAGTTAATATTTAGGTGAACTTATTTTTAAGAATGAAAAGTAACCGACGACTCGACACCGAATAAATGTTTTGTTTAAAATCTCTATTATTGGCCTTGTACATAGCCAAAACGATTTTCCTCTTTTGCATGAATTAAGATGATATATTTGTGTTTGCATGCCTTCTTCTTCTAATTCATGTGTATCACCATATGCTTCACTTGTTGTAATTGCCATATTATAGACATAATTGATAGGGATTCGCTCGTGTCACGTTGATACAAACTCAACGTGATACATATGATGTCATATACATAATGCAGTGTATGCATAATTATTTATGATTTTCGTCATTTTACAATTGGTATAAACGGCACATGCAGGTAGCCATGAGCTGAAACTAACCCGTATAATACCACACACAGTCAGAAACAAACAAAATACATGTCATGGATGAGAAACGCATCTCCGGCAACAATCTGCGAATTATAAAACTACGCACGGCATTCTGCATAATACTCAATAATCATAATCATAATTATTGCATTCTACGGCGCCTTATTTTTGTGCTTCATGTTCATCGGCACTGTAGTCATTGTTGTTGTGAGATCCACTTATAATTTGATTGTCAGTTCGCAGGATCGAAGCCAAAGTCGCTTCAAAATTCACTATTACACTGTAATGTTCGTTTAGATACACGTTATCCCCCCTTACTTACCAGCTATACAGGCTTTGACCTACTACAATAATTGTAATAGTCCTACTTAAAAGTCGCCCCTCTCGTCAAACGGGGCTGCTTTTCCCGTAAAGCAGTTGACGTTTTAGCTACATTTATGTAACTTATCGTTAGATCTGTAAGATAAATTGCTTTTCAATATTTCAAACATTTGTTAATCCCTTAAATATTCCAGCGCTAACTGCCAAGTTAGCATATGGTGTCATTGACGCTACTCCAGTTTAAAGTGTATGTAGTTAGTTACAGCGAAACTCATGAGAGAGGCACACACACATTTGTCACTCCCAACATCGTTACTCACACTAGTGGTTGACTTCCTTAAACCTATTTGAAAATATTTGAAATAACTAAATCGCGAAGGAATGTTAAAGAATGCTAAAGAATATTATCGCGAATATGTATACTGTACGATCACGATCATCCCTAATCATTTAGCAGTTAATAGTTGGTCACTAACCCAGACTATTCTTCCGCACTAATGTAAGGTCACATTTGCGCTCAAAGTTGTATTATCGTTTTATATGATATTGGCTTTGATCTCTGCTGGAAAGTAGGAGATGAACGCTTATTTACCTTGCAGAATGACGATAAAACATGATCATAACCAACAGACTAATTAAATAGTACTCTTCATCAATTTGCAGCCATTTTTTCGGAGCAATTTCTCCAATTTTCCAGGCATTGTCGAGTCCCACCAAAACTTTAGTTCCAGATTTAGTGTACACTTGGGTATTTTAAGCAAAGCCAATTTAATTTTTTCCATTTCAAAAATTAATTCTAAAAATGCAAACAAGAAAGTAGGTACATACTCGCATCAGCTACTAGCTACCTGACTGCATGTACCTTTGAACTTTGAAATTTACATTGCAAAATTCTCGGGATTACCGGTTTCCACAGTGTCATACAGGTGATAGGTACCCACTTGAACTGTGAGACACTTCAAAATATTTTACGCTTTTTTTCCAGATTTCTAATTAAGGTGGAAGATTCCGAGATAAAAGCATTCAACTTTTTAAATTCAATCTTAAATTTGTGTGCCATTGTTCGAACCCACATATTCGCAATCGCATCAATAGTTTCCTCCTGAGTCGGTTCAATTCCGTGGATCTTATTTGTGAAATGTCTTCCATAGTCACGCCTGGTCCAGCCAAAAATTTTCTTGGTCCGAATAGTTCCCATTCTTCTTCTTCACTAAGGTCACATCTGCACTCAAAGTTGTATTGTCGCTTTAGATAGATGCTTTTAGCTCCGCTCCCCGTATTCCTCGAAAGTAGCCGATGAACACTGGTTTGTCTTGCAGAATGACGATAAAACATGATATTAACCGAAGCAGACTAATAACAACTAGTCATCTTCAGCAATTTTTGTAGCCGTTCTTTCGGAATAATTTCTCCAGATATCCCGTGTTGAATCCAGAGGCGGCGCACGGGAGCCCATTTGGGCACAAAGCAAAGCCATACAGAAGCTCTTCATGCTTCAGACGAAAAGCGACTTTTCCATTCCTAACGATATAATATGTAGCATCAGTAGAACATTGGAACAGAAACACTTTTTCATTTCAAAAACATGCACACACACACAAGGTATGGTTTTGGTGCGCCAAAATACTCCTTTCTACTCTAGAACAAGTTTTACTCCACAAGTTAGTTTGTACTCCACAAAACCGTCATTCGTCACTGCAGTTGGTGGTTTCCTAACTTACAAGTTGTAACAAGCTCTAGTAGCTGCAACCTCTAATAGCGGTATCTAAAAATTGTCTACTGTATTGACTTTCCTGTATCTTCTTTTGAGGCCCAGCCTCATCTGTATCAGGTTCATCCGAGTTTGCTCTCGGCTTAAAAACAACTTGCGAAACATGTTCATGCAGTAGGTGACTTGATCAATGCTCAAGTTGGAAGACTTCCTAGTACCACTACGATGCGGGTTCTGCTTTAACAAATCAAACGAGATTTAGGTCCAGGTTAGTCATGTTGAACTTCAATCTCTTGGCCGCTTTGTTGAATGCTAATGCCTTCTTTTTGCTTAGAGACACAGTTCCCGTGCAAAGGAACTCGAGAATACTGCGCATGTCCAGGCGGACTCAAGAACTAATGTAAATCCCTCAGTAATTTTAACATATATATACACGAGGGGCCTGTCGCCTCGTTAGCCGTTTGTAACAAGCTCTACTAGCGGTAACCCCTAATACTGTAATCTGAAAGCTGTAACCTCTAATAAGATTATCTGAAGATTGTCTACTGTATTGACAATGGCTGGATGAACGATGAAATATTTTTTAGAAGTTTGAAAATTTAATCACAAAGGAAATATGCAAACTTGTAAAATATTTAGTGAACAATTTAATAATGTTTAGAACATCCTTAAATCTAAAACATAAACTTTACTTTGTTTTTTCAAACTCAGGGACTTTTCGTAAGCCTTACGCTATCTAGAAATTGTCAAATGTATTGACAATGACTGGATAAAGGACAAATTATTATTAAGCAGAAATTTATTTAAACCTACTTATTAAACTAAATTACTCATACAAGGTTAGAACATAGTCAAATATTACCTTTTGTGATCAGTTACCAAGTTGTGACAAGCCATGGCAACCTTTGCAACTTAGGTGTCATCAGGTGGCCTGCAAATACGTAAACGTCCAACTCATCTCCACCCTGCAACCCCGGCAATACCGTATACAGATTCAAATTTGAGGCTAGGGTAAACGTTTTGGGGCATTGGAAAGGTCTCTCCATGGTGTGGATCCTAATGTGTGTTTGGAGGTTTCCCGACTGGGCTAATGCCTGCTTTACTGTGACAAATTTTTCACGTTTTGCAGAGCTTGAGAAAGTATAATGAACAAATAAACCGACTAAGACTTGATACTTATTTCAAAAGTATAAATTTAGTATGTATATCCGGTAATTTAGTGACTAATAAAGACTAAACTAATAATGCTTGCAACATCTTTAAAATCTAAAGTGAAAACTTTTCCTTGTTTTTTTTACTCAGGGACTCTCGTAAGCGTAACGAAATCTATAAATTGTCTAATGTCTTAACAATGGTTGTATAAACAACAAATTATTATTAACCGAATAGGATTTAAACCTACTTATAAAACTAAACTATTCAGATAAGGTTAGAACGTATAGTCAAATATTATCTTTCATCAAATATGGCGTTTCATCCCGATTTCCTTTTGCATTGACAGGGCACCCAAAACCAATAAGACATTTCTTTATATCAAGTATTTCTAGTGTTACAGGAGGATCTGAACTCCGCAATATTTTCACCGGTTTTCACAAACGGGGATTTCCCAAATCAACTCCTTGTTCATTTAAAAAAACACACATGGAAGGTAGGTTTTTGGTGCGCCAAAGTACGTGCGGGCCAAATGCCGATTTCAAAGCCAAACGAAATGTTAGATACAACGCAAATAGGACACAGCCTCACTTGAAACAATAATTGCAGAAGAGCCAATAGTAACCCTCTCAGTTTGGAAAATTGCACGGTACATTTCAACAAATGAGCTGAGCTCGTCTCGAGGATCACTCAGTCCACCAAACATTTTTTCCAACAATGGATAGTGTCGGACTTTTGAAACAACTTTCACCTCAGTGGAGCACTCCCTCACGACTACCTCCACCATCTTTCTTTCTCCAGCTATCTCGTGTTAAATCCATAGGCGGCGCACGGGAGCCGATTTGGGCACAAAGCAAAGCCATGCAGAAGCTCTTCATGCTTCAGACGAAAAACGGCTTGTCCACTTCTAACGATATATCATCAGCAGGGCATTGGAACAGAAACACGTTTTCATGTTAAAAAACACATACACACACAAGGTATGTTTTTGGTGCGCCAAAGTACGTGCGGGCCAAACGAAATGTTAGATGCAACGCAAATAGAACACAGCCTCACTTGTAACAATAATGGCAGAAGAGCCAATAGTAACCCTCTCAGTTTCGAAAATTGCACGGTACATTTCCACAAATGATCTGGGCTCGTCTCGAGGACCACTAAGTCCACCAAACATTTTTTCCAACAATGGATAGTGTCGGACTTTTAAAACAACTTTCACCTCAGTGGAACACTCCATCACGACTGCCTCCACCATCTTTTTGAAATTGACGTTAATGGAGGAATCCATGCTTTCCCCCAAATAAACGCCAAACAGTATAATGTTACGGAGCAGCTAAGTTAAAGTTTATTGCTTTACCCCAATAATTTTTTAACATTTACTTTGCAACAGCAACAGGTACAGAATTAATTACCTCGCTTTGTGACTTATGGATTCGATTCGCACTGCCAGTTTGGTCTGGTTACATTTGGAGTTATTCACATTGACATATTCACATAGGCAATGGCTGGATAAGCGACGAAATATTTTTAGAAGTTTGAAAAGAGAATTCCAAATATCACTACGATGCGAGTCATGCTTTAGAAAAAACAAAGGAGATTTAGGTACAGGTTACTCATTCAAGTTGAAGTTTAATCTTTTTGCAGCTTGGTTAAATGCCAATGCCTTCTCTTTGCTTAGAGACACTGTTGCATTGTAAAGGAACTTGAAAATACTGCCCATGTGTTTCCGGAATCAAGAATTAATGCAAATTCCTCAGCTACCCGTTGAGTCTAAACTCCTCCGAGAGTGTAGTCAGTAAACGCTTATCGTTATAAACATATCCGCACTATGCGATATTTAGGTGTACGCAGCTTTAGTATTTGTTTATTGTGCGTTTTGGTTCAGTTCGTGTGTTTAACCGATTATCGTAATATCGAACATACACTTTGGTGCACAAATGTCGAAAAATTCCTTAAAACGAAAGACATCACCACTCGGCAGTTTCTCATGCTTAGCATTAGCTATACGTAGTAGTCTCCCTCAACCTTCTCGTTTTCCACAAGGTAGTTCTCCGTAACTTGGACGAGATTCCGATCATATGTAGCTTGGCACTTGATATGCAAATGATTCTCGAGGCGTAGATTCGATTCTGAAGAGAAAAACACGTAGTCCGTAGAGTTATAGGGGTATTATAATAACTGCTACGAAGTGCTAACTGTTTCAGGGCAAGTTTAGTATTTTGTTTAGATTTCGTTTTGGTTCAGTTCTTGTGCTTATCCGATAATCGTAATGTCGTACATAGGCTTTGGTCCACAAACGTCGAAAAATTCCATGATTTAAAGTTATGTACCATATTAGTTCCATAGTACCATAACTTCCGTCTCCTCCGGAGGGACTCCTCGTACTCGGAGGTTACTTATATATGATCACTCAATAATTAATGTAACACTGTACTGTCTTGATATATCACCCCAAATGCGTTTGCTAGGGAAGAACACTCCTCACAAGTCGTCGCTGCAATCAGTTCCACCACCTCCAGATCTCCATCCAGGGGCACCATCTTTCCCCCTAAAATCCTCTCCAACCTTGGAAACATCTAACCTTAAATAGTGGAATAGATTTTTTAGTAAAACTCCCGTCTTTTCTGGGGGAACTCCTGCGTAATATTTTTAACGTAGCTGCCTATTGATTCACACAAGGCTCCGCAGATGTGGGGCATTTTGACGATTCGTTTTCGACGTTGTTAACGTCCACACTAACAATGAATCCACGTGAAGAGATCCTAGCCCTAACACATTTTAAAGCTATATAAGACATGCATAAAATTTGATTACAATTCCAATTATCAACACAGTGATACATACCATTATTATACCAATTTTAGGACAATTATCCACATAATCTCCAGACATTTTTTTAAAATCACATGTAATGAGAAAGATTTAAAACAATATAGTTTTAATAGTCAGGAAAATTTTCTATAGAACTCAAAATAAGATATCGTATTGCAACACACTTGAAGGTGGATGAACAATGTTGTTTCATAAACCGGATTTACGTTTCCTGTATGTTT
>JAANSN010006179.1:0-11014 GCA_036850665.1 Dicranocentrus wangi
AATCATTCCTGACCATCCGCCCGTCCGAGTACCACTCCGGCTCCCATTGTGCCGAATGGTAGCTGCTTGCATGGAAGTGCAAGGCAAAAGTAAGGACAATGTGATGACCGAGAAAATTAACATTATTGTATTTAATATGTTACTACCTGACTCCATCCTCTAAGATTGCGTCACATGGAACATATTATGTTATTATGATTCAGGGTCTACACAGCTACTCCTTTCAGGGTCCACACATATTATTGGTTTTCATATTTTTACATATTCACACAAAATCTGTTTGTTATGAAGGTACTGCGATAATTTGTATTAGTTACGGAGGATTATAAAATGCAATTACTATTTGTATGCTAGCTAAATATGTATGATTCTCAAGTTTCTCTCGGGGGAACTAAGGACTACTCTACTATTTAGATATCTAAAGTATTTATATGTGCACTTAATATGTATTAGTGTGACTTGCACACTGTCGTGAGTTGGAGTAAATGCTAAACATTATGAATTGTTTATGCACTATATGCATGCATAATAAGATTTACACTCAACCCCGAGGATTGCCAATAAGTATGCCAATTTAATAAAGGGAAACAAAAGGAAAGAATGATTTGAAGAGGAATGCCAGAACAGAGTAGTACTACGAGAAAACTGTGTGGTTTAGTTTTATACTATATTATCCTATGCTACGTAACTTCCTATATAACATTATGATGTGAAATCCATACGCCTAGTGCTTGTCGAGGTGGAGGAGAAGCAGAGTTCCCACGGTGGAGGTGATGTTATGGATGAAAGCAATTACCGAGGCTGAGCTAAATAATTTTCTAGCTAAAGCATGGATTCAACAAATACAATAATATGATGGTGATTGATACATGATGAAAATAACTTGAGAAGTGGACCTTCTCATGACAACACTTACGAAGAGATCTTAGCTGCCTTGCCATGGCGGTACTTTCCATGGGAGTCAGACTGCATGATGGTAACTGGAAGTGAAGCGCGGACTTTACTGGAACAAGGCATGAGACCCAGTGGCAAGGGTTGAAACGATAAAGCAAGGTTCGACCTGAAACACGTAAAGCACTATTTGAACGCAGAAGACTAATAATTGTTGTCGCCATTTGAATACGTGGGTTGGCCTTGTAGTATTTATAGGGTTGTTGTTCTGCAGATTATGCAGCTATGTTCAATAATTAGTCCGGGGCCCTCGGGGGGTTAGTTAAAGGCAGAGAATTTATTTGAGACTCGAATAGAGTAACAATCAAGCTAGTACTGACGCAAACATTCATGAAAACTTTGGGGTTTCTATATTCCCAATTTACGTCAGCATTTACGTACTTAGATAGTTTCCAAGTTTAAGTTTAAGGAAAATCACAAGGATATTAAAAGACATCATTAGTTGGAACTGGTCCTAACTACTTATACATTTTCTAAAAAAGATTATATAAAAAATAAAAGAGGAAAATTAGGCTGGCAATGTAATGATACTAACCTACCGGTATTACGTATGTCCTTAACTTGGGACTGGTTGAACTTAATCCATAGTGAAAACCGTCATTAATGACAGGTAGTTGGATGCGGAGAACGGGCTATGTAGGTGCATGTGGATCCGGTCAGTAGATAATGCAGGTCTAATTGCACTAAAGCGTGAGAACTATTCTTGTGCTTACGTGGCTCCAATGCTACAAGAATATCATAAAACGTATATAACTTCATCTGCCATTTATATTATCAAGCGGAGTTGATACTGTGATACATATGTAATAATTCTGGCGAGTAAATGTCACTTAAAATATGATACAGGCAAAAACAGCACATTCATGTTACATTCAAGCGTGGGAAACATTAGTAATCGCGAGACACTAGTTTATGCTAGGGATATCTCAGTAATAAGTCGTAAGCTAATGTCTCCTAAGCAAATCTTAAAATAGAACATTCATGTTGTAGCACGTACCGTTTCTTTGGAATCTTGTAACACTGTAAGGGTTTAAGGAGATGGCCGGGAAGGAGCAGATCCGTCTCCCTGTGGAGGGTATAGAATAGAATTCCTTGGTGGTGCTATAGAGTTAGTTGTGTAGCTCACCTTGTACAGCTCCTACGAGGGTGCCTCTCAATGCAGTTTGAAGGTATTGATGTGCACCTTGCATTGCGTCACGAACAGCCGTATGAAGATTGAATGAATGAGTTTGGCATGATTACATGAAAATGTTGCTGCTGACGCTCCTCCGGGGAACCGATTGTCGGGGGTTGCATGGTGTTTAACGGAGTCGTTGTAGTGTATTGCAGGTTTTGTCGTTGCATCTGTATTGACCTTTACTAGTTATCTTAATGAAAAGGATGTATCAATATATTATGACTGCAATGAAATAAAGAAGATGCAAATGAGAATAATTTATATAGTTTTGGAGAGCTGAAAAGGGTTATTTTAATCCAATGAAGAAGATGTTTAGTTTAGTGTTTACGCGATGAGGGACAAAACCAATCTACCATATTACACACAATACTCATTCATTTCACCACAATAACGTGGGAACTATATCATATTGTAATAATAATAAATGGTTAAACTACTACTACTTCAATATGCTAAATCATACAATATAATAATATTATGTTCACGATATAACTATAATCTCGTGTGTCACGTTACACATCATAGTGTTGAAGCCTGGTGGTGCACCTGTAGTAAGAGGATCATGAAGAGATGAAACCGGTCTATTATTTCAGTGGTAGGGAGGTGAAATTCACGGAATTCTGCGGATTTCCCGATCGTATTTCAGTTAATGATTGACGGGAAACGGGCGGCATCTCCCTGGATGAATGCTGCTGCACTTGATGCACAGAGTACAAATACTGTCCCTGGTGTGGAATTGACGGGAGCCCAGTTCCCCCTTGTCATCGCCACACCCATCTGACTTGTGATTGGTGATGAAACGCACTTGTACTCTATGGTTCACATAAGATACGTAAATAATATAAGTATAGCCACATGCGCTGCTAGTTACAGAGTTCTATCGATTTTCTACTAATTCCTTGCAGTTGATAAAAGTAATTCCTGTGAGTAATTGTAGTGCCGAATTCATACTCGTCCAAAGTCCAACCAAACCCTTTTGGGGTTGCGGATGAGGAACATTTTCGAGTTTTTAGAATTGACATAAATACCGGCACTTAATTCGTGCATATTAAGTTCTCCAGTAGTTCTGCCAACTTCTGCCGGGTAATTCTGGTGTAATCCTGGAGAATCACTAAGGTTGTTAATACGTCTTTATCTAGTAGTTTCTTCTTGAATAACGTCGTACTCCGGGTAAAAAGTTACGACTATCTACACTAATTTCATTCAGCGTTTCAAACGTGGTTATCCATGCACCTAAGCCAGCGCCTTGCTTAATAACTTGAAAATACTTTATGCAATCGTTCGGACCATAATTGTTGGCGGATAGTTAAAGAACAAATGAGTTGTTCATTCCAGTTTATGTGCCAAACAGTAAACTTAAAATATTTTGTTCAGAATGGTCCAGAATGGTACTTCGGTGCTGATGTGGTTATGCGGGATGAAAAAAGGAACGATTCCAAGACCCTCGGGTTGAGAATGGGAAATAAGAAGGACTTTATTCTGACAAATAAAGATTCAGACTGACACACATGTACAGAATTTGACGGGGTTTATATATCCCGAATTAACGTCAGCATTGACGCACATTGAAATTATACAAAAAAAATTGGAAAAAGATTTTTTAATTACTGGTACTGTTGTATTAATTAGCTATATTATGTAATGAAACTGTGGCATTAATAGTAAAGCCACTTTGAAAAGTATAATTTGGTTACTTGAGGAAATCCTTGTTGCGCAAGAGATACGTAGCCTTGGATCCGATACAACTTCCGAAGCTTAGCCTTGTCGCCATTTGTAATGAGGGTATAGGTTTGCTCCGTTTAGCGAGAGAGAACTTTATTTGAGTTATGGAGGACACAGAGTCCATCCAGACTCTGGGGAGTAAGGTGACAGTCCGGTCTCTTGTTAATGTAGAAAATCCGGATTGAAACTGGTGTAATCCTCAGAATGGATGTTTAATGATGGAAACATCTCGGCGTGGCTGGAAACATCTGGATATTTCTGTCATTAAAAAGTCATGGCCGGTGAGGCTGGTCCATCCGGTATTGAGCCGGCCGGTATTAAGTAGCTACATGTTTTTTCTAGTTGGATTTAACGTCATCCATTATCCTGGGAGAGTGGAACAGGTTTTGTGGTTGCATCATGCACGTAGGCATTATGTAATTGTCGATGTACAGAGTTGTTAAACTGGGTTTTGCTGTCATTAGTCCAGACTCAGGTGAAGATTGTAGTTGATGACCCTCTGCCCTTCGTTTGCTACATCAGGTTAAGTTGATGGTGGAACTGGAATAAATTTGTCCACGTTGCATAATGCACTAGAGTACTGATTTAGCGGTGCTGCTTACCGAAGCGTGGAAAACAGATGCTCCTCTGTTAGAAGCTACTACTAAACATGCTAAAGCACATGGTAAAATAGCATCATTGTTGTCACGCAAAATGCGCATGATTAGAAGCAGAGATAATATGATAAATTATATAAAATCCAAATGTCACTTAAAACATGAACTGCCCTCATGAATCAACGATAAACAATATACATGTAGGAAAATGCAACAATGCACTATTATGAAACTTAACGATAACGAACTAAAATAATCCGCACAAAATGCAATATAATTACGCAAAACCGAGTAAAAAAGTGTAACAGAGTTTGTTTAGGATTGTGTGTGTGTGATTGTGTGTTTGATTAAGACGTGTTAACTCAACAAGCAAAGGGCAAGGCAAGAGAACAGCAAAGGTATTGCAAATCTTATGCGATGGTCATGTGAGAATTCAAGATTCAGAAAGAGAGATGGTAGCCATATTATGTTTCATAATATTATATTATTTCGTATTATTCGTTTCGATATGCGGTCAAAGGTAGCCTGATACCTTTGGCTTCTACTAGTTTTTCAAGTACAAGTCCGTGGAATGTGTCCTTCCGCGTTGCAATTGGTCGAAAAATCACTTTTCTCTGTGGAATTCATTATCAAGTAGGTATGTTGGTAGACCATAACCGTAACCATGGTTGTAGTATATTTCATGGACAAAGCACTATATCCCTTCTCACGTCGATACATATCTAAGCTGATTACCGCCAAGATCCAGTTGTGTTTCGTATGTATTAGTCATAGTCAATTCCACGCTAACTACACCTTGCATACTACGTACCTGGCAGGGATTAAATTTATAGTCATTTGAAGGAATGGTCTTCGCGGAAGAAGGTTTGTATTCGTCAGAGTCAGAATCAGATGCACATCAGAATCAGAAAGCGTCAATCCGTTTCTCTATAAGTAAAGCATGTTTGTGCTGATCAGACATGGAATTCTAAAGTTGGATTATGCTCGGTGAATAATCTACTTGATTCGTATGGCCAGCACCATAACCAGCACCGCCACCTAGCGCCAAAGCTAATAACAGCCCGATTCCGACACAGACGCCAGCGTAAATCTGCCGAGTAGTCCGAGTGTTTTTATGATTATGTTCGACGGGAGCAAACTTGTTCGGAAGCTCGATGTTCATAGGCGCAGGGAGCGGCATAGAGGGATGATGGTTGGAGCGAATTATACTCTAGAGACGAAGAAATTAACGGCTCAAGCAGTTTCAAATTGCGTGTGAGCTCAACAAACAAAGAACAAGGCAAGAGAACAGAAGAAGTGTTGCAGATCTTATGGAGAAGATCGTGAGAGAATTCGACATGCAAGGAAAGAGAAATACTACCCTCGTACTTTAAGATAGAAACAGTATCAAAGAGTACAATAGGAGAGGAAAGCTTAGAAAGAAGAATACCATGATTAATGAAGATACGATATTCCAAAGTCGAAGAAGACTGATGAAGATCAGGGTCACGTGCAGTCACGGAGTTAGTAAGGGCAAGCCAAAATCCAAAGAGAGGAAAATACATTGTACCTATAAGAAAGGAGGAAAGTTGTTTATGTCAACGGCGACATAATCTACCAAGTAAAATCTACCATCCCTACGATCGTTATACAGACGCGGCTCTCTATGCAGAGAATACAACAAAGATGGAGGGCATCGGAATTCAATGCGAGGGTTACGACCTCGAGGTGGTGGTCCACACACCAATGGACGATCAAGGAATGCGGATTCTGGCAGATTCCATACGTGTACATCTAACACACGTTGAGAGGAAGCAATGTACGCAATCGCTTCGGCATAGGCAGATGGTGAAGATAGAGCCAATTTTGGGCCCCGGACCATTAAATCCTCGTAAGGAATCAAACGGTCAAAAACCCACTTGCAATAAGAGCAAGGTCGACGAAGGCACTTAGGTGGAAGCAAGAGTTCCAAAACACGACGGGAAAGGAACTAAGAACTGAATGCTACGCGGAGATGTTCAGCCGCTGAAAACCAGGTCGACAGACAAGGTGCATTCATTGCTCTCATCTGAGCAAAACAAAGGTTTAGATGAGGAGAAGTACCGTAGAGAGCATTCAAGGGTTCGGAGCCTTTCATGCTCCCAGTTCTTCCTGACCGCATGTTGGCTGATGATATGCAAGAGCACATCAAGATCTTTATCGTTATAGATATCATGGGAGACAACTACAGTGGGTTGCCCGGGGCGCGTAAGGTTGGGAAAAATCTTACGAGCAATGGACCGATCCGTTGGATGGTCAAGGATCAAATCCGGATCAGCCGAAAACCGGAGATACAGGATACGATCCTGCGGGCGAACCTTATGGTAAGGATTCCGCCAACCAGGATGCAAAGGTGTTGGTGTAGGTTCCTCTCGCTCTGGCGGAGGAGGAGGAGGTCGAGTGACCGAGTCTGGTGCCGGGGCAGCACGTATACTCGTATCACTCATGGACTTAACTAATAAGTCCATTGTTGTGACCCCACACAACCAAAGTACCTAAATACTAACCGTAAGTAGAATTTGCAGTGAGAAATGAACTAAGATGGTCTTAAGTACTACGATGAGATTCGTTTATACACAAGCCAGATAATAACGTACACGTACACACAGTTTATAGCATTGGTTTTAAAAATTGACTCAACTAACTTGTAACCAACAGTTGCTAACTCGGCTGCATGGAGAAAGCTGGGATGATCGTGATGAGGAAAAACCGGGTTCAGTTTGACAGGTCAATTAAACCGGCTGGTAGTGCGCAGTTGCACGCTGATGATAGCTGCATGTCATCCATGGTATTGGAGCTTGGAGTTTTATAGGTGCATAATGCACGTAGGCATTATGGTGGTATGGATGAGGAGACCTGTGAGAACTGGGTTGCATCTGCATCTATTCACTAGGGCACTGAGTTGCTAGCTCACTGAGTCACTTGTTCGCATGTGCACTAGTGCATGGAACTAGTCTTGTGCTTACGTGGCTTAAGCTGCAAAGCAACAAGGATACTAACACCTGCCTTGCATATGATCATGAGTAATAATATGTAAAGTTTGAGGGGATGTTTTGTTTTCATTTTGTAGTTTTTTAGTTTTGTTTTTAAAATCCCTGATCTCGCTAGAGAGCATTTAAATGGCAATTAATCTTCCGGAGTTAGCTTTCCTTTTTAGTACGCACTGAGGACTATACAAAAACATTACATACTTTATTTGTTGGCAGTGAGCATAACGTTTGAAAAATATTGAAATGTATTAAAATAACTACTTTATTGGATGACATAGCATTTTAAAATCCTGCGAAACTGTTGGACGCGACCAAGAAGGGTTTTCGTGGAAAAGTCTTGTTGATGAGATCGCATGACGGTCCTATTAACTGTTTATTAATGAGTATGAATAAAAACATTTATTTAATAAAAGCATGAATTTAAAATTTTGCTCGCCGATCGTCCGGGTTGTGGCAAATCATTGGGCGAAGTTTAATATGGTTCTCTTGAATGAATTTATCCGTTGGGATTTATGAATCTAGAGTGCAAGCATAATGTCATTTGGTTCCCAGTATTCCGGGTTGTTTGGGTCATTCCATATGTTATGAAGAAGTTTGTCGGGGTTAGAAATGAGCTTTTGTGTATGTGGTTTTGCATTCGCGAAGAATTGAAGCAAATATTGTGCGTTAAAGGTAATACGGGATGGATTTTGGCCTACAGTAAAAATCCCCAAACGAGAATTTTTAACGACGCGAGGAGTTATTACCAAATGGTTAAAAATTAACATACTTCTATATGTAAGTAGTGTAATAGTTGATATTTATTTCCAGTATACCGGAAGTGTTGTATTTCCGGATCCGGTTTTAAAAGTCTAGTCAGTCCTGCATTAAGGTTATCAAGGCCTATAGGCTGTTAAATGTCTATGTGATGGGTATGGATATAATAGATAGTATTCATATATGATTAAGGTGTTAAGCGTCTAGATAATGTTTGTCTAGTCAGTTCTGCATTATCAGGGCATCGACTAAATTCCTTTATGATGTGTATATTCGCGTCATCAGCCACTCTCCAGAGTCTGAAATAAATTCATTTTGCTTATGCGGCATAATATATTCTGTAAGGAAAAACAGCTTGATCAGAAGGCTATGTTGAGAATAAATGGTTGTAATATAAATTCACGCTGATAAGAAGTCTGAAATATATTCCTTTGGCTTTTTGAATATACTCGGCATATTCTCAAAGGAAAACCAGCTTGAGCGTTATATATTCCGAGACCATGTTGAGCATGCATGCAACAGGCGTAATATAAATTCAAGAGCTTGAGCGTAATAAAAATGAGCATAAATTCTCAAGTGGCTTTGCAGATATGGCTATATGCATACGATCGACTCTTCAGTTTCATGAAGCGTAACATGCATACTAATGAGCTGGCCAGACAAGATCTTTGTGATTGGGAATCATCCGTGCTACTAGACGAGATTGAACCATATTGTAAGGAACCGAAGCCAACGATCATTACACGGTAAAAGATGAGTCGGATCTCGAAATACCCAGTTTAGAATAACAATGCATTATATTACAACTTTAAAGTCAAAGTCATCTAATGCTCGGCAAAATACTAGAACAGAACCGCGGCCCCTCTCCCCAGTCTTTTGACCCGAATCAATCGCTGTACAATGCATATAAGGGGAAATATAGTATTCTCAAATGAATTACGTTGCATATAAGAAAAAAGGAAAGATATTACATGGCATGCCCAAATAAATTACATTAAATATAAGGGGAAATATGGCATGCTCCACATAATATACTGCAGTGATTATTTGAGTGCAAGTCTAACACCTGGAGTTTGTCAGATTCAAAATTACAGTTTTTATAACCGCATTTGAATGTCTTGCGTATGCACTGACCTCGTGCCATGATGTTTGCTCTGTCAGTGACAATATATTACTGTGGCCTTTTAATAAATATGCACACATTATACTTACGTTTTAGTTGTTCTACCTTACTTTTTAAATTGGCCAGGATGGGGTCAAGCATGCGGGATTTTTC
Organism: Dicranocentrus wangi; assembly: GCA_036850665.1. Classification (NCBI taxonomy): domain Eukaryota; kingdom Metazoa; phylum Arthropoda; class Collembola; order Entomobryomorpha; family Entomobryidae; genus Dicranocentrus; species Dicranocentrus wangi. Next base: position 9,487 of record JAANSN010006179.1, read on the forward strand.
AAAAACATTTGAAGACTGGAGCAAAGTTAGTTCAAATTTATTAATGTTGTATATATCCCTATACCTAACTACTTGTCGTAAAGTCTGCATACACCTATACAACGGGAAGTTTCCACGTAAATAATAGGCTTGCCTAATGCTAATGTAGCAATATTCACAAGTGTACACGAAAACTTGGGCTGGCTAATAAACTTTACACTCTGGACAAAACTCTAATTTACAAGATGTACATGTAATCAAAGTTTCCACTTACGAAATAGGCTTGCCTAATGCTAATGTAGCAATATTCACAAGTGTACACGAAAACTTGGGCTGGCTAATAAACTTTACACTCTGGACAAAACTCTAATTTACAAGATGTACATGTAATCAATTTGTAGTTGTAGGGAATATAAGCAGTTCAGAAGGAGTGGATACTTTCTCTAAAAATACACCAGAATGGACGAGAAAGGAAGGGCTGGTTTGAGTAGTGCCGTATTGAACTTTATTGAAAAGGATGAAAAAGAAAACAGCAGAAGCCTTTAGTTGCAATTTAGGTTGTATGGTGCGCTTCGGGGTTTTTAGGTTTTCCCGTTTTCCTCGATCCATCCGCGTTTTTATCTTTGTAGTGTTGGCACTCATTTTCTGCATATGTAACCAAGCGACTGATGGATTCCTAATTCTATAGATTTATAATAAAATTTCTTAATCTTCTCACAGTTCAGTCTTTTACGACTCCGTAAGATACGCAGACAGACAGACAGTGCAATTACAAAACTCACTGGCTATTCGGATGAGGACTCAATTTAATCTAGGTGCCCAAAAGTACAACCTCAAATGGTCACTATAAACTTGATAAGATAATCCCTTTCCTAACTCACGAACTATCTTTCTCAGTTGATGGGGTAAACTAGAATATAATAACTCGTACATCTTTTTAATTAGTTTATATACCTTTAGGTATTCTTCAAAGATATCTAGGAATGAAAGGAATTCAATTTCCGTATAGTTCCCACGCAAGCTGCGAGTCTTCGGCTAAAGTTGTCAGGTTCACGTTCCGGTTTACTTTGTTTTTTTGGTTCGTAAAATAGATTGGAATAGTAAGTTCTTTTGTTGTCACTAAATTTGTTTTTCAGTTTACCTTCATTTGAGTTAGTGGTAGAAGAATTCATAAAGGCTGAACTACTAGCCATTTTAATGATCGTTGCTTTATTTAATCGTTTAATAGGAATTCAAGTATATATATTTGAATATGTTTATATTTCGTTAAGTAACTCACAATTCTGTAATTGTAATTGCAAGTAATTGCAAAGCAATATCTCAATATATTGATTGTCACTGAATGCTCAATTAATATTGGTTATACACTACTGGTCAAAACCTAAGAATAATCAATAAATATTATTTTACTTAGAACTGGTATGACGGATTCCGCCCATTTCACACAAGTGAGCTTGTACTCATAGGGGGTATATCCTACCAAAATATTTTTGGTTTCGGTTGGGTACGTCCCTCAATACAGGAATTTGACAAAAAATGGGTGTGCCAA
>JAANSN010006180.1:0-11013 GCA_036850665.1 Dicranocentrus wangi
AAAAATACATCCGGAACGTAACCTCTCTCTCTCTCTCTATCGCTCTCATTTCATTTCATCTTTTTTTCCCTTTTGCCCGAATTACCTTGAGGATTTTATGATGGGCGTAATAAAAATCCTTTGTAAAGCGTCCCCTCTTCTCCTCCACGGCACTTTACAACTTTTAAGAAAACAAGTCAAGCCAAGAAATTTACGACTTTGAGCATCCTTCAACAACAGAAGAGATATTTATGTGCAACGTGACAAATTGGTATGCTACTGTTTATGGTCAACATGCCAAAGCGGTATAACAGTGTACTGATTAATTGATCCTTTCAATCGAGGATACTGCCATCCAGCCATCCTCCTTATTTTTCTGCATTCCTTTATTTTATTACGCGGAAGTGCATTTTTCAAGAAAAATTCGCCCAGAAGAAAATGAGCTGGATTGAGGATGCATAATTTAATGGCATGATGTAAAGAAAATGTGGGCTGGAACGTTATTGATATAATATAACGTCACTCTCAAATTATAATTTTTTTCGGTATAATCTTCTCAAATAGATAGATTGATTTGTATCAAAGTTGTATGGAAGTGTATTGGTGTCAAAAGTATATACGTAGGATTTATAGCCATTTTACATCATCCTCGTCCGCCTCCTCGGCAAACTTTGCAGTAATTGAATCAACCGAAGAGCCGCCATCCCGACAATCTTGTTCCGAGTAATTGTCTTTCATGCTAGTTACCCGTGAACTCCTCCTCAGCCGGCATGTTATCAACCTCGCATCCAGCCTCATTCCCAGTCACCCGGTGATGCAAGTTGGAATAGCCATAATGATGAAAGAAAGGATGATGTGAAGCCGGCACTTGTCCCAAGTGATGAGCCTTGTCGTGCTCAACTTCTTGCTCCTTGTCGCCCTCCATCTGACACACTTGTCCGCCAAAGTTGTGCTGCTGTTGCTGCTGCTGCTGCTGGAGGAGCTGAAGCTTGTTGTGGTGATGCGGGCTATTCTCATGGCGTTGTTGTTGTTGATTTTGGTGATGGAGGAGAGGAGCAGAGTGGTTTTGCTGAGTGACAGTTGGATTAGGTGAGCTAAGCCCGATATTACCCGGGAATGGGATAAGTCCGCCCGGACCGCCAGGCTCTCCAATTTTCATATCTTTCTTGGCCTTCATCCTCCTGTTCTGGAACCAGATCTTGATCTGTCGTTCCGTTAGCCCGAGAGAGCCTGCTATCTCGATCCGGCGGCGACGAGTGAGGTACTTGTTAAAGTGGAATTCCTTCTCCAGCTCCAGCGTCTGGCTCCGGGTGTACGTTTGACGCATTCGTTTCCCCGTCGCGGGATTTATATTGGAAAGGTCACCTGTGTGCACAGAGTCAGACACACTTTATTGTTACCATCAATACAACATTTCACCTAATTTAATTGTTAATGAGGGTCATTCTCATTTTTAAAAAATAATTAAAACCCTACACATTACGTGTTTATAATAACCCATCTCTCATTCCAACTTTAGCGCCCTGGACAAACCCCTTCTTCTTATCCCAATCTTGATATTATGTGCCCATACGGAATTTTATATCAAATTATCAAACCCTCCTCGTTCAGGTGAAAAATTGGGTGCTACAACAATTGTTCTGCGTACACCTTGCTGGAAGCGGGGAGACGGAACAAACAAAAAAAAGTAGGCAGAGGTAAAGCAAATATTTAAGGGGTGAAAATTTTATTGTGCCTCTGCAACATATATTATATAAAATCCACCTATATACTATAAAACTCCTATATCCACTCTCACACACCGGCCAACTCAGGCATGGGGTCCTCTAAATGTCTAGAGTGAGCGCTTGGTGGCTGTCAAGTATTTACATTTTACACGAAATGCTCATGTCCTGGGAAAATTTATTTCTGCTATGATGAAGCTCTCGGACTCAATTTCTTGAAATACCTAATGTATTATTTTTCTAGTTGCCCAACCCCAAAATACATGCAACCTCTCCTCTCTCTCTCTCTCTCTCCAGCAAAAGTAAAATACCTACAATATCAGAACAGAAAAAAAAAGAAAAGAATTTTTTTTTTCTAGGATTTTCAGATTCAGCCAAGGCCCGTCAGGTTTTTTCCTCTTTATCTTATTTCCACTCTTCAAAGTGACACAACAGGTATCAAGCCCACCACATACTTATTATTACATTTACCATCTTTTCTAAGGTTCGTACATTCTCACACATTGCGTCCTTCTCCTTCTTGTATTTATTCATTTTCCACTTAGAAATGAGTATTTAGCTTGGCAATGCACTCGCTTTAAGCTTCTGCATCAAACGCTTATTATTGCTTGTGTGATGCTCATCTCACCCGGCTTCATCATGTACTTTCCGTCTAGATTACATTACACTTCCCTTCACAGCAACACCATCAACCCGAGAGCCACACAACGAGATGCAGCTAATATCCCAGAAGAAGAAAAAAAACCTTAGAGGAGCAAAAACAACTTGGGTGAGTGAGTATAGTGGGACGGTGACGGTAGTAGTGATACAATCATAAAATGCACACAAAGCAAGCACTAAAAGCACACGGCATTGCATCACACTTCAAAGAACAAAAAGAGTTTTAAAAGAAAAGGTACAAATAGCATGGCAATCGGATCGGTGAAGGTGACTCGCTAGGAAAAAGGTCAGTTTTTATTAGCCAACAACATGATATGCGAAGCTAAATGAATGGAGACTCATATGTAGAATCTCCTCGCAATCCATGCGACACGTTCCCCAACAACTCATCTATCTGGTGTGCTTTTTGAGTGGATATAAAATTCATTGGGTAAACGAAAAACCCTGCATCTGTACGATGCTGTGTATTCCCATAAATACTTTTTTGGGGTAAAAGGAAAAACAAGCAAAGGCTGCGAAAGGGTTGAAAATGGATATATGTACATTGAAATGCGCCCAAGAGTCACAAAGTGAAAGGGAGAGACCACAGCAGAAGCTCGGGCAAAGGATTTTTCAGCAGCGAGCTGGGCTCGCTTGATTTATTGCTCTGGGGGTTCATGTATTTCACTTTTTATGGGCTCCACATTTATATTCAGTGGAGCTCGGGAAAAAACTGGGATGAGGAGGGCATGGGCACTTGAGAGTGTTTAATCCAGTGAATCCGTATTATCCCGTCCGTTTGTTAATTTTTAAATGATAAAGAGAGGGAAAGCCGTTTAAAATGCAAAACGTGTGTTTTTTTTGCACCACTCGTCACACATACCATACGCGCCCTGTTTCATCCAAGGGTAGGTGGTGGTGGTACCTCCGCCGGCTGGAAACGGATTTCCAGGGAATTGTTGGCCAGGCGGCGAGGGTGGACTACTGTCCCCTTCAACCCCTGAACAAAAACTTTTGTTTGAGGAGAATCCACCTGGACTGGGTTGGGGTGGCTGGAGATGAGTGCTCAAGTTGGGGAGTTGCTGGCTGCCGCCGCCGCTACTGCTACTTCTCCCATTACTGCTGCAACGGTCAACGACATCTCCATTCATGTTGAAGGGGATCGGCGAGCCTTGGTGGTGGACAAGATCCAGGGGCAGGGGAGCAAAATTACTACTCGTCTTGCTGTCATTGGAGGAGCGGTGGTGGTGCTGGGAGAGGCAAGTTGGGGAAGATGTGGTGGTCATTCCTCCTCTGGAGCTCATAATAATGTTGTTCTGCTCATCGTAAATGTTTCCTCCCAGCCCCAACTCCAGTTTCAGCTTGTGCTTGGTCGGGGAAAGGGAGAAGTGGTGTCCACCGCCGCCACCACCACCATCATTATCATTTTCAATGCCAGTCTGATGGTGGTGGTGGTGGTGGTAATCTGGAGAGCTGTAATGACTCTCATCCAACGACTGGCCTATATTAGCGACTGGATCGCCAGGTGACATGTGATCCCGATCATTAAGGTGATGGGCTAGAGTGGTGGAAGTTGCAGAGTTGAAATTGGTGGTGGTGGTGGTGTTGGGTTCTTTCTTGAAAGTTTTGTTTGGGAGTGACATCGATTGAGAATCATTATTACAGCTCTCACGTGGAGGGATGCAGTCAGCTGGTCCATTAGCAGTAGTTCCGCTCGCTGGTTCGACAGCCTCGTCTTCTTTCAATTGAGATGATGATGATGATGATGGGGCTCGTCTCATTTTTACTTGGCAAACAGCAGCTGCGTCTTCTTCTTGCTCGCCGCCGCGGACGACAAGATTGGCGGCTCCTTTCCCACTTTTCTCAGACGAGCAGATTGAGTCAGGAAAGCAGGGAACTGCAACAACGAGCAAATCATGAGACGAGATAAAAAAAATGAGAATTTCGAAAAAAACACAGACGCGAGCACACGGCTTAATCAGAGTGTGCAACTTGTGCAACCATACACCAACCAACTCATTTTTCATCAATAATATATTTTTCTAGCCGCAAAGTCCAAACATCTATCTAAACTTTCTAAAATATTTTGTTGAAAAGCAGGCTAACAATAATGTATGATAAGCATGATAACTAAGGAATATTATATTTTGGTGGTGTTGGTAGTACTTTAACGCAATTGTCCATGTGGCACGAAGGCGAGCATAGTGCACATAACCACGTATGTTATGTTCTTCTACCTCAAATTTCCGATACGCTTAATGAAATGATATACTCGCACTCGCCCACGTGCCCCGTAATTACCATCAATTACCCATTGGACAAGTAGGAAAGAACAATATGCGCTCAGGGTGCAATTAGACCAATCACCAAAAGACATGTCATTTTGTAGAAATTGCCTCACATCACATATATTTCTTATTTGGGCTCATGCAGCATTATTAGCTCATTATTTTTCCTCTCGTCAACGTCAGTCAGTCAGACTCAGACATCGTTTTTCTATATACACCTGCTAACCAATAATCCAATCGCATATAACTTGATGCACTCTCTCCTCCTACTCCCACCCAACAACCCCGAGACCAAAAGGTTAAATTACAAAAAAAAAAGAAAATAATAATTTACTTACATTGCAACCCGTTATTGTTGTTATTGTTGATCCTCAGGGAGTCGGAAAACTGCTCGTTTTCCAAAACTCCTCCAAACTGCCGCTGTCCTCCCACCGACTGCTGATGATGGCCATGATGATGATGACTTTGAAACGGACCACTTCCGCCGTCAGAAAATTGAGCATTGAGAGCCCCATGCGGGGGATGATAACTCATTGGCCCTTGATGACTTAAATGGTTGTAGTAATTAGCAAGATCGTTAAAAGTGGATGACCAATTGTTTCGCCAGTGATGATGGTGATGATGGCCTGTTCCATACGGATAGAACAGTTCTGCAGGTGGAGGCGGTGGATAACCATAGTCCGGTAGGGGAGGAAGCAGAGCAGGGCCGCCGCGGGACGGGGAATAAGAAAGATTTCCACTAGATTCGACGGACGAGCCTTGGAATGCTGTATGCATTATGCTCAACAACAACACGATCACAGTAGTGTTGTACACATTCAATTTTGAAAAAAAAATTATATACTTATATTAAACTCAATTATGTTGCACTATACGACTCTCAGGATTATGTAACTTTTTTCGTAACAACAAAGGCAATAAAAAAATATTTCTACACTCTGACGCACATTTTTATTCCATATTACACCACACGTTTATTGACGACTAGAAGAAAAGATTGTTACGCTTTATGACTTTTTAATTACAACATTAGCCTTCGCATTCATTCCCCATCTAATCTATTAAACGATATATATAACGATTTGGTGTTGAAGCGTGCGTTCGGTTCGTGTGCCTCCTTTTCAGGAGTGACTAGACTGGATTTTCTATTTTCCTCTGTTTTCCAACACTCAATCAATTGAATTTATTATGCACAATAATATCCATCCAGCAGCACTTATCCCGCTGCCTCCCTTTTCCAGATGCACACAGTGTGGAGAGAGGTGATAATTAGCCAAGTTTGATCAAAATGTAGATGACAAAGTTGGATGGATGGACCAATATTTGGAGTCACCGTGTGTGTGGATGGATGTACATGATCACAATGCCGAACTGAAAGTAAAACTGATGATTTAGGTTGTGGCGGAGCTGGGTCTCCTCAACTGAATATGCATCTCTGCAATTGCATTTGATGATGCTGATTGGAAATCAAGCTAGAATGAATAGAACAGACCTTAGAGCAATCCCAAACTATTTGGATTTGGATTGTTCACTCAAAGTCAAAATGTGGATGAATGGGAGTTATTTCACGAAAGAGAAGAAGAAAAAAAAAAGCCCGGATAATAGAATCTGATGCTGCTGCTGCTGTGGTGTGTGGAGTTTGCTTAGTTTTATGCGACTGTAGGCCCTTTCTGGCGTTATCAACATATCCTCCTCTCGTAAATGTTCCCATTTTTATGTTCCAGCTGACAAAAGTATAGTTTTTTTTCTTCCTTTGCACTAAAAATATATAACGTGTCAACGTGCATATAACTCTTGGAAAATTTTTGGGAAGGGATCACATAGGCTATCCCACATTCAATACATTATATTATTTTTTTTTTGGCTAAAGGGTCGTCCCTTTATTTTCACCCTCTGTTTTTGTCATCATCGACTCTCATTGTTGCGGCGGCAGACTGCCAGCTTGTGTCTGCTGGGCAGTCGAGCCGATAAAAACTATGACTTTCAGAGAGAGAGAGACTGTGGAGTTGGGTTACGGGATTGAATTGAAAGTAACATGATATTATCAGAGTTATACAGTCTAGCTAAACAGCATCTAATTGTAACGAGGAATAATAGGAATATGCATGATGTCCTGCTGCGACGAGGTGCAATCCCGATTCAGAATGAAATCAGATCCGTGGTGGTGGTGGTGGTGTTGGAGGGGATTGTCCTTTAGGCAAAAGTAGCATGCTTTTCCTCTCTGAAGGGAATAAATGATTCGTATGATAACTGTCGGAGCGGACGGAGTGCCCTTGTCCATGCATAGTCCATCTTTGGAACAACAATTGCCAAAACCACACGGTGGGTTGGTTGGAGTGCAAGCAGGCAGCAGTGACGCATGTATTATTTTCTCTGTACTTTTCAAGGTTTTGAAGCCATGAACGGACTTGCGAGTTCAGGATATGTGTGTGTGTGTATATAGGATAATTCATACTAAAACCAGACCAACTGGCACGTTTTGTCCTGAGGGGGTGAAGGATTTCTTTCTGATGAGAAAATCAAGTGAGATCATATAATAGGCATGCGTATACGTACATGGGTAGATGTTTGAATTGGTTGGGCTATCAAAATTCTCAGATTTGATTCCGAAATGTTATATATCAATGCTTGAATATAGTTGCTATTTTTATATGTTAAGTTTTGACGTTAAAAAGGAAAACTTATTTTTCCGGGTGCTCATTGTATTGAACAGATTCGTCGTTTGTGTGAATTATAGGTTGTAATATGTGAATGTCCGCACCGTAAACCATATGGTTAGACTGTCTGTAGTATTCTGCACTGTGTCCAAAAGAATTTATCGTTTTAAACAATAATCCCTTTATTCAAAACGTTTTCCGATACCACTAGCTAGTGTTTTTGTTTAAAATGCCAAAATTTCAACTAATTAATGAACTTTCTGACAGTGGGAGGATCCATGTGGCCACAACGCATGTAGTCCTTGTGACAGAATTACAAAATAAACCGTTACAGTCCTCAAAGGCCATATGACGTCTCATCATTTAAACCTACACGTCTTTTGCACATAAATGTATTTAAGAACACCGCTAAAATCAAATACAAATATGCTGAATCGAAAGGTAAAATGCGTTTGCATTTTAGTATAGTACAAAGCGTCATAAAATACATAGGGAATTGAGACGTCACCTCCCATCTAGAAAGTGCGTCGGATTTCCCTGATTGATACACGTGTACCCCCGCTCTGCAACTGCAACCATATTTTTTAGGCTGCGTATCATATGCCCACACACACCCTCATAAAATGTGCAGCATTCGGAACCCCATCTAATTTAAATCAATTACCAATTTTTATATTCATCACTCTTTTATTCAACCTCGGGCTAATAAACAAGCAACCAACACAGGATCAAACCCTGACCTGCACAATGACTCCAGAAACGGTTGAAAACAAGGGAAAAGCCACCATCGTCCAACTCCATTCCGTGTGACAATGAATGAGAGCGGAAAAGGCAAAAGCGGGCCACTCACTTCATCCATTTAACCAAGAAGTTTTGTACTCCATCCATATAAACATATATTGGAAGAAAAAACGAATGCATATATACCTACTGCTGTGATATGCACATCCTTTTTACGTGCTTACACTCCGTATATATGATCCTCCACAGCAACAGCACCGCTCTCGAGGAAAATATATGAGGCAATCCAAACTGACGTAATGGTCCCATAACCATCACCATCAGGCTAAACTACACACATAAAACTTGCTCGCGGTTTGTACAGGGCAAGCCAAATCAACAGAGAGAACAGAACAGATAAGCCAAAGCCAGGCTCTACGTAGGTATATATATATGCCCTCTGCCTGCTCGCTCGTTTTTGGTTTCATGTCTGCAAGCCATTATATATTATAACACTATCGTCCTTCCTCTTCTTCTTCTCTCCAAACACATTCTACAAGTTTAGCACGCCACCCTGTACATCCTCTTTTCCCTGGCTTGCCTCAAGAGTCAAGTTTAATCCACTGTTGAATATGAGATGTTAGTACTCTGACTGCCTGCTCCTCCGCCGAGAAAAAAAAATGTAGCCATAAAATCTGAGCAAGAGAGAGAGGGTCCCGAGTCCTGAAGCCCCAGCCAGCACATAAAAGACTTTTTAAATGAAACATCAACACTCAATTCGATTGAGGCAAGATTATTGAGGACGGGAGAGTGGTCTGGTGTGTGAAGAGAGCGTTGAAAATTTATGCATCCCAGGTATCTTGAAAAGCAGAGAGAGAGAGAGAGAGAAAGAGAGTTGGGTGTTAAGTGGTAATTCTGCTCCAAGTTACATCTCTAAACAAGTGGATTATTAGCCGCTCTCGGCTCGGGCGATAATAAAATTTACGGTCATGACCTAACCCAGCCTTCCTGGCTTTAGGGGAGCGATGACTGTGTAAATGCTTGTGATTATGCCTTATTGCCTTCAATTATCGTGTAATTACGGCACTTGGAGAGTAAGTAGGTAATTTATATAAAAATGGAGCTTTGTTCCGATGAATGTGGGGCATGCTAATAATGGATTTAAATTAAATTAAGGCTTATGCGTATATATATTTACAACAAAAATGTCATATTGGGAATAATTGAGTAGTCCAGAGTCCTTACCATTTTGTTAATAACTTTTCAGTTTTCAATCATGTACATTTTATTCCGACTATTTTGGACCAGTCAAGTTTATGCAGACTGACTGGGAGTGTGCAAAGGAGACCACAAGGGATTTCGGTTTCAAAAGAGGCTTTTTTATTTTCAGAGAGTATCATTTCGAACCGAAATTGTTGTTTTTTTGTGTGGAAATGCTCTAAGCCTCTTTTTACCCTGTTGTCACCAAACGCATCCTACATTTTCCTCCTTTTTTATTTGAGGTAGCAGTAAATGCTCTATTCTTCTTCTCTGAGACTCGATAAGATTTCTATTAAGCCTGGTGTATAGCTCTCTGCAGTGGGTACAACATTCGAGATATTTCTATTTGCTTTATGCTCTGCGTGATGATAATATATATGTACATTTGGAACTGGAAACGGAGTGGCAACAAGAACCCGATACCCGATATTTTGGGATATATTTTTTCGGCTCTTTACTTCTTTTTTTTTACTTTGGGCTTACGACGAGGTAAACCTCCTCTCTTTCTCTCCACTAATCCCCATATTACCGGAGCCGTGACTAGTTGCACTGCTACGACTGGAGGAGGAAACAATCAAGCTATATACACGTACGTATAATCTTCTTTGCAGTTTTGGAGTCTGGAGTGAACGAGAGGGCCCAAGGTTGCTCAAGTGTCACTCCGCGTGATGATAATATATATGTGCATTTGGAACTGGAAACGGAGTGGCAACAAGAACCCGATACCCGATATTTTGGGATATATTTTTTCGGCTCTTTACTTCTTTTTTTTACTTTGGGCTTACGACGAAGTAAACCTCCTCTCTTTCTCTCCACTAATCCCCATATTACCGGAGCCGTGACTAGTTGCACTGCTACTGGAGGAGGAAACAATCAAGCTATATACACGTACGTAATCTTCTTTGCAGTTTTGGAGTCTGGAGTGAACGAGAGGACCCAAGGTTGCTCAAGTGTCGTCGTCGTTCAAGAGCAAGGCCGCGATTTTGATATTTGCTGGGGAATAATAGTAAGTTCTCCTACCCGAGCTGCATTGTGCTCACCCAGCCAAACCCCAAATGAACGTGTATATATAAGGCAGTGCTCACACAGCCGGCACGTTTTTTTCCAGTTGCATCGTCCTTTTAAAGTTCTCCTACCCGAGCTGCATTGTGCTCACCCAGCCAAACCCCAAATGAACGTGTATTATATAAGGCAGTGCTCACACAGCCGGCACGTTTTTTCCAGTTGCATCGTCCTTTTAACGATGATGCGATGGTAGGAATGGAAGTGGTAGTGGGATGTCGATCTGTCGAAAGATGATGGATGGGATTGGCCTGTAAGTGATATTCATAATGTCTGCTCTAACTGCTATTATGAGGGAATGTACATGTGTTTTGTTGGCTCTACTGTCACTCTCCTCGGTGGAAAACTCCAGAGAGGCTTTGTGTAGCTTTCCTAGGGACAACGCACCATTTTTTCTCTTATTCTCATCTTGGAGGAAATATAGACGGACTAGTTTTATTGTTAACTTCAGAAATTTTTAGATTAAGTAAAGTATCTAACTATAAGTTAAAGCCACGTTCAATGCATATTTTAATTATCGGCGTTGAAATACACAATCAAAAATATCCCTGTGCGTCTCTTAATTTTTAGAGTATAACCTCCGACTTACTCCAATATTTCTCCGGATTTTTGGAAAAATGAGTACACATTATGAAAAAAAGAGGAACACGTCATCAATCACTTCATTGGCGGCAGCAGTAGCAC
>JAANSN010006181.1:0-11012 GCA_036850665.1 Dicranocentrus wangi
CGGACAGACGGACAAACATGAGTAAAGCAATACTAGCTTCAGCTTTGCTTTCAGCTACGTAATAAATAACTGCTCCGAATATGACATGATCGTTCGTTGTTCAAATTACAATGCGCATAGTAAAAAGTTGGGTTGAATTATGCATCCACTATTCCAATAATATTTACTTCCCTAACTCTGCATCAGACAGAGACACTAGTTACATACTTATTAAAATTATATTATATATATGTGCATTGTGTATCTATCGTTTAAGTTAAAAAAAACCTTTGGATGTTTTTGTTATAACGAGATTTAATTTTTTACATTTTTGAATGAAAGCTGGACGAATATTCAAATGAGCATTATCAGATTTTATGACGGGGGAAAGGGAAAAGCTAGGGAATGTGAGTCAAATAATTCTTCTCGGTAGTACTGATGGATGACTGACATCGCGACAGCACTAATTTCCCTGTGTACACATTTTAGTTGTCCGGAGGGAAATAACATTGTGTAGTTAGTGAAGTTGATTTTTCAATCTTTTTTATTATGTGTTTTTAAAGTTTAGTGATGATGATGATGATGATGATGACGATGAGAAAGACAAATATGCCAATAAAACAAAATCTACTAATAGTATCTCACATAATAAAAATAAAACAAACTTAATAGCAACATAGATTATTCATGTGCAATTTATATGTCCTTTGTGGACTGGAGAGTTGGGATTTGGGATTGAAGAATTTTTTTGTTATGCACTCTGGCTTGCATGCATGGCTTGGATGGGAGAACGGCGACGGGATGAGGATGAGGAATGAGGATCCTGCTTCGTGCTGGCTCTGATGAATGCATGGGAAGACTGGGAAATGGGAATGGATTGCGTTTGTTTGTGGAGTGGAGTGTGTGTAGTAGTAGAGCACGAGAAGAGATCAGCTGCTTTGCTTGCTATTATAATATTAAAATATCGTGTTCGTTCGTGTTTTGTGTTGAGTGTCGTGCAAAAGTGGCTGAAACCTAGTAATAATATATTTTAATTTTTTTTTACTTTCAACTTTTAATTGTCCCTTGTCACACGACAGTTGACAGTAGTGGTGGAACAAGTTGTCAGTTGTTGTACAAAAAATTCTTAATTAATTGCCACATGACCTCTCAGCTACTATATTAATGATGGTAAGCGTTAATAATCTTTGAGTCAGTCAGTTAACTCATTTCAGGGAGTTGTGCTGGTAATCATTTAAATTCATGTGCAATGTGTTGTTATCATCATTTTAAAAAATATTTCCAAAGGGTGTAGTGTAGTAATTAAATATTGTTTGTATACATTGTCAATTGTATTATTTCCTGCTGACCTCCTATTCCATCTACACATTTATGCAATATTTCGTCAGTCTGGTAATCCTAATAATTTTAATTTGACATGTGTTTCACAGGTGACAGTCAATCCACAGGATGTCAACAACTGATGAGTACGGAGCAAATTATGTCAAAGACGGGGACAGCGAACTACTATTAATCTCGCACACGACGACGACTGGTTCAGTAGTGGCGTCAAGGGAGGAGGCAACGTCGTATGAGGAGAAGGTCTTGCTTCTACCCGATCTACCCCCCGAGTGTCAGTTTCCAGTTCCACTTCCACTTTATATCGACCTAGTTGCTGACCAGCAGCAGCAGCAGTTCCATCAATCCCTGCCCCTGCCTTGTTCCAGCTTGGAAGAGATTATCACTGGAGCCCGAGAAAATAATAGTGGAACCACAATCATCTACTTCTTCCTCCCCCAGCCCCAGAGCATAATAATGAAGACGGAACCTGTGGAGGAAGGGATCGAGGTGAAGGTGGAACCGGAGGAACCACCACCGTGTCAGACCAGAGCACCTACACTGATCGCTCGAGAGGAGGAGCAAGCTCGGCGGAGGAGAGAACGGGAGCAGGCTCGAGCTGCAACTGAGACTCCGGAGGAGCGACAGCTAAGGTTGGCGAAAAGGGCGGAGTCCAAGCGACGCCGATACCGGGAGCTAACTGAGGAGCAAAGACAGGCGGTTCTGGCCCGTTCCAAACTCCGGAAAAAGCGGCGAGCCGACAAGGAGACGAGGGAGGAATGGGAGGCCAGGATGGACCGGGAAAACGAGAGGAAGAGGGCCCGAAGAGCGCTGAAAAAGGAGCTCATGGAGGCGGAGGGGAAGGGGAAGGGGAATGTGGACCCCAGCGCAGCTCGGGCCAACGAGCGAAAACGACAGCGGCGAGCCAATGAGACTCCAGAGCAGCGCCAGGCCCGGCTGACCAGGGAGAATGAGGCGAAGAAGCGGAGAAAAGAGAGGATGACTGACGTGGAGAAGGAGGCGGAGCGGCGGAGGGCTCGAGAGAGGAGGCAACTCAAGCGTGAATTTCTCAAGGAAGAGATGGAGGCGGACTCTGATTAGTTTTCTTAATAATCCTAATTTAATAATATACATATTTAAAACGTACGTAATGTTGAGGGAATCGACGAGGTTGATATTTTTCTAAATATTTTTATTACACTACTACTCAATTTTTAGTTATCAAGAAAGCAATATTTCATTACACCTTTTGCTTGATGAAAGAACAATGTGATTTTTGAACTTTAATACCCGTGCACCGTGTAACATACCTACTTGCATAAATAATAAAATCAATAATATTTCAGAATATCCAGAACAGCAATAATTGTAGTCTTCAATCAAGTGTAGTATTTTATTTTTAAATTCATAAAAGTAGTGAAAGCTAATTTAGAGGTAATTTATGTTCTAAACAAGTTTATTATTATTGGTGACTTTTATTATGCTACCACAACATATTATTTTAAGTGGAGTGGAGGTACTGCTACTAACGGAACGGAAACAATATATCTCCTTTTGCGTGGATATACCTATTCTCCTTAGTACCTGGATGGATGCAATTTTTATATTATTATTATTATTATTGCAATTAAAGATAAGTTGTAACAAGTTAGTTCTCAATTAAACTAGCTGAGTCGACAGTCGTCCGTCGAGTGTTTCAATCTCACATTTCCATATACAAAATGTTCAGTGGGTTATTTTTCGACAGTATAAGTTGGCCTTGCACGTGGACTGAGCTGAGCGACGACTGCAGAATTTGGTGAATCATTAATTAGCCTTCTTTTTGTGCTTTTTTTATATTTAGTTTTTTTAACTAACTAATAGAACTTGTCATGCATGGAAGAAAAATTTTGATTTTTTTTATACACACAAATTCTCACAATCACTCAGTGTATAAGTTTCTTTTAAGTAAATTGGAGCATGAGTACTATTACTCCAAAGCTGTGTTGAGTTGAGGCCATGCCTGTTCGGGATAATAATTTTCTAAGTGAGAAGATTGTATTTCACTTTCAGATCCGAAATTTTCTCCTTTAGCAAAGCAAATCAAGGTTCTGTGATGTTAACTGAAAGTTAAAAATTGAGCAAGCAAAAATAAATAGTCTTTTAATATACATACATGGCTGTGTGGCTCCATCATCATAATAATTATATATCGCATTTAAAATCCTCTTTGTTTAAAAATTCTTATTCTTACAGTGTTGATCTGGAAGGAAAGACGCTGGAGACGTTCCACTCTCCGAGGAATCCATAGGTAACTGGCTTGTCCGTGTACGGGATATCGAAGTAACTGGCATGCTCATACATGACTAGGCTTCGTAAACCTGCAAAAATCAAGCTTGTCCAGTCCCACCCAACACCCAACCCACCCAGTTATAAAAAATCTTGTTCTTAAATTAATTGTTAGTCATTATTACTCAGCTTTGTTGACTGTTTTTTGGCAAATTATAAGGAAATTTTAAAAATAAGTGATACAAACTTTTGAGATCAGTGAGGTTTGGATACAAGCGTATACCTAGCTTTTCACACCCGGCCGGCATCCCAGTGATCCCTTTATCGTCCACTGTTGAACACGGAGACAGAAATAGCTCCTCCAGCGCTGGCCATAACTTGACAATCATTCGAAACTGCTCATTGCTGGAGAGCTTCAGCTCCAGGGTCTTTAGACTGGGCATCCATTGACGCAATCTGCCGATATCCTCACAGCTGTAATTAACACTGTAGTGGCACCGGAAGGTCGTCAATGACGGCATCACCACCACCACTACCACTACTCCATCCTCCATCAAGACTGCTGATGATGATGTGATGATGATTCGACTTGGACAGGTCCGTAATTGCTTTGCATGTACACTATGAGAGGAGGATAGTTTATTTGCATAATATGTGAATGAGGCGGAGGAGGGGTCGGTGGTGTACTCCTTCAATCAAACCATCCATCCATCCATCCATCCAACCAACCTGACTCCCAACCTTTTCCATTTTTTAGCATTATTTTTGTACTACAAACTACAAAAATATAATGTTGTTAGGCAAAAATGAGTAATGAGCATCTTCAAAATTCGAAAAACGAGTTGATTGCACAACGACTTTAAGGTAGGGAGACAAGAGGAGAGGGGGGAAATTACTATTTTTTTAACAAGTTGTGCATCACAACATTGAACATGGTGGATTAGCATGATTGTTGAACCTAAACTAAAATGCATTTTTGAACAGAAGCCATTGGCATTATATACTTATTTATTAGCACGGAAATGTGGTTACAAATGTATTTGTCGGGTAGGTAGATGGCCGACATATTTCTTTCTTTGTCATTCTGTCATTCTTTAGTCAAAATTTTATTTTATTTTCTTTTTTTAAGCGTGGTGCAAACGGTTAATTTTTTCTATTTCGTATGGGTATTTTTGCTTCATACATAGTTTAGTGCCATATTATTATTATTATGCACCTCAACAGCACTATTTTGGGGCATCGGCGTTCCTCTCTTTTTTTCTGTACTGACGACTGGAGTTGTTATGTTCGCTTTTTACATTTACCCTGCCTGAACTTCATTTTCATTTATGGTTTACACGCGTCACGGAAGTTTCAACGACGCCAGCTAGTCTAGTACAAGTACATAGTATGATGACAGAGATATGTATCCCCATTCTCATTCTAAATTGGGTATTATTTTGCTCAGACTCAGAGCTATAAAGCTAAAGTAATCGCAACTCCCCACCCGCCACAAATAGTTGATTTGAAATTGAAATACTACAAATTCTTTTATTCTCATCTACAATTAAGTGTAAATACAACAAGTGTGCTGGTTCCTTTTAGACTATCCTCATTCATTTCATGTGGAAGGTTCACCATTATTTTTCGACAATTAGTTAGTGAGCCTCCGTAATTCCGAAGTACACGTTTACCGTTTACCAGAGGCGTTTTAAGTTTCCATCCCCAAGTTGACCATTCTCATAGACCTGCTGCCTCTCCTCTTCAGACCTAGCCCAATAGCCCCGCCGGGGAGTAAACCAGAAGGTAGTGTCGAGCTTGTGGGAGAAGGGATTCCCATGTTGAGCTGGTTTTTCCCAAACCGCTGGGAAAACGTCATAGCCGGAAATTCTCGAGTCCTTGTAGACCCAGCCCAAAACAGCAAACCCAAGTGCGGACACTAACCCGGTTCGGAAACATGACACTAGAAACAAAAAAAACAAATTTCCATATAATAAAAATCAAAAAAATAAAACCAAAGTTAGTATGTGATGCATATTTGGAGTATGGACACCCCCTGGAGGGGGACATACCATGCTTTCCAAGGACTGCACCCGCTGCAATCCCTCCAATCACGTGGTTTGTGTGATCGGTTTTTCCTCCACGAAGGCCACATACCAAATTGACTGTTGCAGTGTATGCAATTGTGCAACCGATCCATGGCGTGTAATGATATTTCATTCGTTGGAGTACCACTGGCCATCCTCCCTGTTAATTAAAAAAATGTTCAGTTTTTTATTATTCTAACCTTCAACCTCTTATTCATTATCACATTTTTGTAGACAATTTATTTATTTTTTTACACCATCATCAACTTACTTTGTTATTATGAAGACAAACATCCAACATGGTCATGAATGTACCAAAGCCAAAGGTATATTTACAAATGATGCCCGTCTTCTCGAGAAAGTTTTCGTCGTCCTTCCCCTCAAAGGCGTCTTCTAAACACTTGCCCCAGGTATTTTGGCCATGACTTTTGTAACGTCGGGTTTCTGGCCCTTGGGGTCCATACAAAAGCCCTGTAAACAAGTTGTCTGGCATTTTTTTTCTTTGATTGAGGCAGCAGCACCGTCACCGTCGTCGGACGTCGGACGTCGGAGGAAACTGAAAATTACTACAAAAAATAAAATGACGATTAAATCTTATTAATTAATATATATAGCAAAAATATTAATGTATAATTGTATCCTATCATCTTCTGGTTCACAGATAGGCACACAGCAGCGGAAATTACTCTGAGCGTGCCGGAAATTATTATTATTATTATTTTGACGACGTTTGATTGAATTTGGTAGTATTTTCAAACTTTGAGTGATATGATATTGATAGTATAGTTGTAAAAAATACCTGAACTCTGATTAAATCAAATTATCAATAATATTTAATAATTAATAATTAATAATAATAATATTAATTCACCACAACACAACTTTTCACCTGTGCTTCTGTTTTGCTTTTGCTCGCAATGCTGAATAGCTGACTGCAATCCAATGTTTGTTTTTTTCTCTATTATATTTTCTGCACTTTTGAACAGTTGCGCCAGGCTTCTCTGTTCTCATGGGGCGACTTGATGAATGATGAAGCATGCAAGTAAGTGGTATAAAATAGTATGGTATGGTTGCTGGTTGGTTTTTGGTACGCACGACATGCATGGACGGAATAATAGCACGAGAGCAGATCAGCTGATTAGTTTCTTACTATTAGATAGATTAGTGTGTTGTGTTATATCGCTTGTGCAAAAGAAGTGTGTGTGGTTGTGGGTGAAACCCATTTTTAATACTTTACTTACACATTACATTTTGCATTATCTCCGTGCCTGCCAGGAAGGTAAATTCATAATAATTTGTTTTTTTTATCTGATTTTTTATCATTGATAAGAACCACCAAAATGTTGAACTTGATGTTTAAAGATAGTTTGAGAGTACAGTAAAGTAAAAATATATTATTGAATATATAGATTATGGAAGCACTCTGATCTACCTCTACCTCCCCCAGAGTATATATTATGAAGACGGAACCTGTGGACGGATGGGTCGGGGAGGAGCTATCGGGGCCAGCAGCCTGCAGTGCTCGAGAGAAGGAGCAACAAGCTATCAAAAGAGAGCCGGAGGAGCAGGTTCGAGAAGCAGCAGTTGAGAGTCCAGAATCAGAAGAGCCACAAAGACAACCCAAAAGGTCGGCATATAAACGATACCGGGAGCTGAGTGAGGAGCAAAGAAAGATGGCTCGAGCCCGAATGAAAAGCTATAAAAAGCGGAGGGACGACAGGGAGACGAGGGAGGAGTGGGAGGCCAGGATGGACCGGGAAAACGAGAGGAAGAGGGCCCGAAGAGCGCTGAAAAAGGAGCTCATGGAGGCGGAGGGGAAGGGGAGGGAGGTGGACCCCAGCGCAGCTCGGGCCAACGAGCGAAAACGACAGCGACGAGCCAATGAGACTCCAGAGCAGCGCCAGGCCCGGCTGACCAGGGAGAATGAGGCGAAAAAGCGGAGAAAGGAGAGGATGACTGAGGGGGAGAAGGAGGCGGAGCGGCGGAGGGCTCGAGAGAGGAGGAAACTCAAGCGTGAATTTCTGAAGGAAGAGTTGGAGGCAGACTCGGACTCTGATTAGTTTTATAATGCTTAATAATATTTTACGTAAAATGTTGGAGGAGAAGAGGTTCGTATTTAATTTTCTATGTAATGTTTTAAATATACTACCACCATTTCTAAACAATTACAAAAGTTTACTTTATGCAAAGAGGCTGTGAAATAATATTTTCAGTATTTTTTCATATTGCAGGTTTAGTGACCTGTGCCCCGTGGTCACATCCGCCGCCCATGAGCCAGCATATCTTTCGATCGTGAACTCTGTCATCTGTCATGTGTCATGTGGGAAGGATGAAGGATGGCAGTCTTGAAGAAAATAGTTCATTTCATGGACAACAAAACGATTGAAGACTGCATTTGCAATTCCTTTCTTTTCTTTGGTATGTATTCAATCAGACCTACAATAATCATAATTACAATTTTCAGTTTGTAAAAATAAAATGGACGAAAGTTGAAACAATGAAGGTGTTAAATTAAAAGATGACTAAACATTCATTTTGATGTTTTGCGGCTAATTCGGGGAAAGTCTCAAATGTCAGATCACCACAGCTATGTGCTCCAGTTGGAAACGGATTGGTGGGGGAGGGAGGACGCACCAGCAACCACAAGTGTCGGGGGAGGAGACGCGATGGACAAGAGGAGGAGAGGGTTTGTTATATTCTAATAACAAACTTTAAAAAAAATTATCGTTGACTGACGAGACGACTGTGTCCCTGAAATTCTTAGCTGTCGCAATCGATAATGTTTTTAATATGTTCATTGTAAAATATCCGTAATTATTATTAGTATTGGACTATATAGCAAGGAGACTAGACTACCTATATAAAATTTAGTCATTTGATAAAATATTCAGAACCAGGACCATGTCATGTGTCATGTCACACTGATTTTCTATTTTAGCCTTCAGTTTGGCTTCTTTTTTGCGTCACTCTCAATAAAGCGACATTTTATACAATGGATAGAGAAGGCAAAAAGGGGAGAAACAAATGAATAAAAGATTCTTGTAGTAGAGCTCACAAAAAAGCGTATAGGATGTAGGAAATGGGACAAAGGAAGGATTGTGGTTATTAGCCTGGCTTGTTTTTAGTATCCAGGCCATAATCTCCTATTTAATTTTAATTACCTTTACAAAATTAACAACATTTGGAAGTAGATTTCGTGTTGGAAATGGAATTGATTTATGGTGTCGTGTCATGGCATGGCCCGCTCTTGTCTGTCTTCCACTCTTTTCCATTATGTTATCCATTATTCAAAAGTGTTATGAGCAAATCCGTCATGTATCACGTCAAAAGGCGAAACAGAAAAATGGAAATCAGTTTCTAAATAGGTGGCATAAATAACAGCAGTTTTTTTTTGAAACGAGGACACTAACTTGAAACTTTTTTTGTTTCCTAATAATAATGAAACCCTTACTATTTTCATCTGATTTTTACAAAGTGTACAGATACTACTCGCTAGTAACAATTTGCCCCGTTCCTCCTCCTTCCTCCAAATCCTCCTCCTCCTCCTCCCAATCTGCCCGTCGTCACACTCGGAGGAGATGGGTGGCATACCTTGCGGCTCGGACCTTCCCTGCCATCAACTTGTTGTACGCTGTCTGGAAACTAGGCCACGGTTTATGGTGTCTCTACGCCCGAGGCTCCTTTCCTGACCCGGAGGTGGTTGGGTTGCTCCTCTGGATCTCATGCATTCCAGGAATAGTCCTCGCCGACATCCTCCTCATGAATGGGAACCTGGTGGGGGCTGTGCTGGGCGCCGTGGAAACGTGCGAGCAGGTGTGGGGTCAAGTCCACCGGCAATTTTCCAAAAGCCAAGTGGCCACTCTCAGGTCGGACATGAGGGCAAAACTCTGGAGACTTGTGATTCATTCAGTGTAAGAAGAAAATCGCCGAGCTAAAAATAATAAAAGTTATTTTTTTTTTTAAATCAGGTTTTACAAACAAATTATGATGCTCCACTCTTTTCGTAGATTAATTGACTACGCTGGAATCTTCAATTATGCGTGGACCACCTTTGGCAGTCTGGACACTGACCCGACAACCCTCTACAGTTTCATCATTCCGCCAGCCTGGAAGGATGTTCGCTGGGTTGAGAGGATCATGTGGGCTCTCCAGCAGCAATTCCTGCTCCTCCTCCTCATGACTTGGTCAACTCTGCATTCACTCCCTGGAGTGCTCGGAGTTCACTTGGATGGCATCATTGAAGCTCTCAACCTGCGACTCGTCAGCATCATGATGAGCGCCGTCGGACCTGAGCGGAGGATTGACGAGCTGTGCCAAGTTTTGAAATACTACAAGCACGTGCAAATGGCAGTGGCCCGAGTGAGGCGGAAGGGCTTCCCTGAAGTGCTCCTGCTGTACTACGCCAATTGCGGGGTGGAGCTGATGATCATTGCCCACACGATATTCCAATTGATTCGGGCCGGAGCCGGGTGGACATTTTACCAGTACTACTTGATCGACCTCTTCGTAAGCTCAACAAAATAAAAAAAGGAACTCGCTTTATATTTCAAAGAAAAATCAGAAAAATGGTTATGACGATTTCTTGTAGTTTTACCTGGGAAAAGTGACGCACGCCTTCTTTGTGCTGTCTCGACTGGACAACTCGAGCGAGAAATTCTTTGAGGCGGTCCACTCCCTGCAAGGCAAACTGGTGGGTGGTGGGACCCCCCGGGGGAGAAAACTATTCAAGAGGGAGGCTGCATCACTAATGCCACTTTACTTGTCCATTGGCCCTGTCTCATGCACCAAGGACTTGGTTTTTAGTGGGGGAGCCGCATATCTGGATAACATTATCACTGCAGCCCTTTGGGAATAAAACAAAATACACAATTCATTCATGTAGGCTATCAAATCAACTAGTTAATAGAGATAGAGAGCACTGACTGAATACTTAAAAGAAAAGAAAAAAACATGCAGACACACAATTAATTACATGATTTTTTCCTCTGCACAGTATTTTTACCTTTTCATTAAATTGTAGTCGTAAAACCCTCTAGTCCTAATTAAATTTTAATGTTGCTGTAATAATTATTTTATGACAAATACTAAATACACTCTATACTGCCAAATAACGAGGAAAAATAAATCACAAAATAAATGATGATGTATTTAACAAGGTCACACACGACATGAGTGTTTCCTCATTCATTCACAAACATAGTCAAACACGCCGCTTTATTCTTTTTGTTCACGGCGGAAAAGGCTGTTAATTATAATACAAGAGCGACTGTGATGCAAATATTAATTATATAATACACGTTGTAAAAATTTGTTGTAGTTAATCGGATCATCAAAATCAAAGGATGGTGATGGTGATGAATGAATGATGAATGGATGCCTGCA
>JAANSN010006182.1:0-11010 GCA_036850665.1 Dicranocentrus wangi
AATATATTTTTTGTATTATGTATTAATACCTAAAAAAATGAAGGAAGATATATATTTTGATTGTTTTTTTTGAATGATTGAAAGTGTACACGATTGTATAATTCCTTTTGCTTTTTTACGACAGTTTGCTTTGCTTGCAGTCCTTCTGTTCTGACGCGTTATTAACCCATAAAATCCTGTCTTGGTGAAAAATAAATACTTGTTGGAAGAAGTCTAAAAATGTTCATTAAATCCCCTGATGTCCTTTCTTCTCTCTCGCAGGAAAACAAAATTAAACATTGACAAACAAAGGAAAAAAAACAATGAGAGATTAGAAGGAAAAAGAAGAAGAAAAACATGGTTGTATTGTAATAATGTAACCCTTATCCCTTAGTTTTAAACAGCGTGTTTTTAGAGATCTACATTTTTTTTCTTGCATTTTCATCGTCACTTAAATAACCTTTTTCTATACCTTCCTGTTAACCTCTCCTCTCCAGTATATTTAATATTTTGAGTGTAAGCAAACAAACAAGCAAATCATAAATACAAACAGAATAAATTCTTCCCATACACATTTTTTTCTTTTAAAACTTTCAGTCTCATGAACCAAGAAACTGAATGACACTTTGACAAAAGGGCAGGTTTGTATGTAGTATCATTGCAATTCAAGTGTTTTACTAAAGAAATAATATTTTACGGACTGTTGGAATTTTGATATTATATAAAATCTCGACTTGCATGCAAAACAAAACTGCTACGGTAGTTGTTTTGCTTTTTCAAACATTTTCTCCATTTTTTATAATTAATACGTTATAACAAGCCGTGCAATATATATGTTAAAGGATGGATTTTGTTGTCCTTCGTGGAGTATATGTAGTAGATGTACCGTCGTCGTCAACCCTTTTTCTGTTTGAAGAGGTATAATATATTTTGAAATTGATTTTTTTGAACTATATAAATCTGAATATTTGTTTGTTATATACGTAAACTACCTTAGTTCTACGTGTTCTACATAGATTTATGCTTACTACTTTCCTTTTTTTTGATACTTTTTCACAAACATTAGAAAAAAATCGTTAATTATAATAATAAGTCAAAAATGGAAAAACATACATTTACATGACTTTCCCCGAAATCGAATCCATGATATGATCATCTTTATGTAGCTCGGACGAATCTTTCGTAAAAACTTGCATGCCTACTACTACTACAAAACTGAATTCGTCTGACCAGCTAATAATCAGCGTTTGAGTAATAAACATTAAACTCTAATATAGCACGTCGTCGTAATATAAATGTCACTCTGCCTGCTATATATTTTTTGTAGTGAACAACAATGCCTCTTTCTTCCCCTCCGGAAATAACTCAAAAACATTATTTTAGTACCCTCCTCCTCTTACATTAGACGTCACGTGAGTGATCACAACAACACAAACAACAAAACGATATGATCACAAAAGATGAGAAAAAAAACTCTTAATACATTAATTCTACGTATTATTACATATGATTAGTATATGTATTTAAACCTTATCTATCGCTAAAAATTCAACGGTTATCCTGTGCACTACGAGCTACGATCGTTAGACAAATTATCGTTTTTCTGTGTTCACAGTTTGTAAAGGTAAATCACCCCGACAGACAAAAAAATATGTCTTGTATAAGAATCGAAAGTCGAACATGCATGTTTACAGTTCGTCTGCTCATACATTATGTACGCACGCACGTAAGTTAATTGATATTTTAACAACGAAAGAAATAACATGTCTGCGAAGAGGAATAATAAATGTATATAATATATAATAATAATATGCTTTGTGATTGTTGTTTCTATCCTGTTCTTACGAAGACGTTGAAGTGATGAGGCTCTTGTTAGTGTATTCCAGGAGAGCATTCTTGTGGTGACGATGATAATTGGAAGTGAGATGATGGTGGTGAGGGGGGGAAGCGAGGTGAATAGGAATTGTCGCACTTGTACTTGAACTACTTGCACCGTTCGAGTTGTTGGCAGGAGGGGCGTAGAAAGTCTCCCCGGAAGGAATTGACACAACAGTGGAGCCACCCTGAGAGGACGCTGCCACCGCGGCAGCTGCCGCAAGAGCTGGAGAGTTGGTGGCAAGTGTGCATTGAGGCATGTAGAAGGTGGAGTAGCAGGAGGAGGGGTGATATGCCACTGCACTTGACTGATGGTGATATACCGCTGGATGATGGTGATGGTAACTACAGATTTGAGAGAATTCAGTAAAGTAATTGTTACTATATGAAGTTATTCGAATGACATTTTTGAACAGTGATTGATTATTGGATTATGTATGTTCAAGAATGACAAACTTACTCATTGGTAAAAAGTTCAAAAGCCAGTCTTTGAATCAATTGAAGAGTGAGCCTTCTCTCGTGTCCCATGAGACAAACGGTACTCGAGTCAACGACTTGGTAGAGGGTCACCAGAAAAGCATACCGTAGTCTACTTCCCACCCCGCTCATGTGGTTGGCCAGGTACGTTCTCAACTTGACTTCCTGTTGTTCCACCTCGGGAAAGTCGATGAAGAAGCGGGAGCACATGTAGCGCTGAAGAGGTGCAATGGAATGCGTGTCAGCAGGTCGGTACCCTCTTACCAGAAGGTTGCAATACTTTAGCAGTCCGCCGCCTCGGATTTCTTCTGGATGCCTGGTAGCAATCAAGCCATGATGGAGGTGAAACAATGCTTCAGTAAAGTCTCCATAGACGGACTCGCCCACCACAGTGGGATAAAACTTGGGCGACATCGGGACCGTGGAACACTTGTAAAAGAGCATCAGGCTGTCAAGGACAATCTGGAAGGAGTCCACTGAGAACTCGTACTGCCTCCTCATATTATCCACAAACTTGAGCTCTACAGAACAACTGCGCCCTTTGAAGGTGGAATTGTTGGAAATGGTGTTGGGCTGGCAGTTCCCCAAGGCGATGAGAGACCATCGGTCGCCCTCGCAGACTTTGACCATCTTGGAAACATAGGCTTCCTTGAGGGCACATGGGGACATGCGTTTACGACTCACTTGAGGAGGGAGGAGATCTAGGAGGGCGTCCAGGACTGCAGTCTTGACACGGTCAAATTGCTTTGATGTGGATAGCTCCATGCCGAATATCAGATCAATGTCATTGTACGAGAAATTCTTGGGGACTGAGGGAGACGAGCTGGAGTTACCACCTTGCATGGAATTCGTAGAGCTTTCAAGAGCCAGACAGGAGCAGAGGAGTCCACCACCGCCATCCGCATCTGTTCCATAGCTAGAGCCACAGATGTAGCAGTATTCGAGGTGTTCCGGCATGAGAGCGTAACTAGCTGCTCCACCGTTCAAGCGAATGTCGCGAATCTAATGATTATAAGCAAACAACAACATTATTATATCAGTATTGCATTTTCCATGTAATTTTTTTAACACTATAATTGGTTAAGAGAAGGACTGATAAATAAAGCTTAATAGGGTATAGGGTATCTACCTTAAGTCCTTCCTTCAGCAAGCGGTCTTTCACGGAAGTGAGCAGGTCTTTGAGTTTCAACTCCAAAGCTGGAAAGTTACCCCGTCCCTCGAGAGCAACCATCTCGTTGAGGACACTATCCACACGACGAACTTGGTCGTACGTCAGTATGGCAAATCGCTCTCGTTCCCCTCCAATCAATCCCTCCTTGCAGGACACTGGTGAACTCCTCCCTGAACTGTATCCATCATTGTCACTGAAAACTCCACTGTCTGTTACACTCAAAGAGTCGATATCATCCACACCTCCAGTTGTACCTCCCATTTCTGAAATCAAAACAAGCATACCAACAGTTCAATCAATTGCTCTTGCTCTTTAAAATACGTATTTAAAATTAAACTGACATTCAGAGAAAGCCTTCTCTGAACTTCTAGCTGCGTATAATAAGAATTTCGATTGATATACGGAATACATATGAACCCAAAAGTGGAAGTGACACCATGACCCGTGGAACTTGAGTGCGGAGGATAAATAATAACAAACAACGCAGGCAGGTAAGGTGACAGACAGATAGATGCTTGGATCCCCAGTCAGCTGTTTCATCAGGTTTTATCAAGCCCTTCTTCGTTTACTTACAAACAACACCGAAGGACCAACCAACCAAACATGTCGGTCAGAAGTTGACCACCTTCACAACTAAACCAACCTTCGACGTTCATCCAGCGGATCAAACAATTTCCTCCGTTCAATCAATTTAAAATCAAAATACAATTTTAATTTTCAAAACATGTCGGTCAGAAGTTGACCACCTTCACAACTAAACCTTCGACGTTCATCCAGCGGATCAAACAATTTCCTCCGTTCAATCAATTTAAAATCAAAATATAATTTTAATTTTCCCGTCTAATGTTGACTAGACGTCCACAACGCACGTCTACTTTCCCATTTCTACTATTCTACAATTTTGATGATCTATTTATTATTACTCCTTGTAAATCCTTTATGTAAGGATATCTTTTACTACGAAATAATTTGGCAAGTTTCCACATTATGCTCAATTTAACAATACAATACGTCTGCTGAATGTTTTTCAATTGAAATGTATTTCTCCATTTCGCACTTTTACGTAACATTTTGTTTACTTAGGAATTGATTTCATATTTATGGCAACTATAACTTCAAACTTGGCTATGGGATAACTTCCAGAACTCTCCCTCCACACTCCAGCCAGGCATGTCCAAGAAGGAGGAGTCTCCTTGAGACACCATTTAAACGTCGTTCGTGATTGTGGTGTGATTGATGAGCGCCATTATACCTCCGCTCCGCAGTAGGTGTCATGCTAATCCCTAACTAACGTCTAATTACAAAACTCGTCGATATGTATAAAGTTATCAAAAAGCGATAACGCCCAATCGTGACTTGATGATTTTCCCTAAAATAACCTACCACGACTACCACACGAGGCACCCCATCCACAATCCTGCG
This sequence comes from Dicranocentrus wangi, assembly GCA_036850665.1. Taxonomy (NCBI): domain Eukaryota; kingdom Metazoa; phylum Arthropoda; class Collembola; order Entomobryomorpha; family Entomobryidae; genus Dicranocentrus; species Dicranocentrus wangi. The sequence continues at coordinate 4,925 of JAANSN010006182.1, forward strand.
AAGATGCAAAATGAAAAAAATGCCAATTAAAATTTCGGCCCATCATCTCACGGCTCCACGCGCTAATTGCAACTGCAACTCTCTCATTTTCATCAGTTTCTTTCTACATAATGAATATTTAGAAAATTAGAAGCACTAAAAACCAATCTAGGGTCTAATAATAATTTTTTTTTTTCAAAAAAGAGAAGTTATAGTGCAGGTTGCAGGTTGCAGGTGCATCAAACAGAAATTAAATGCTCTTGAAAGAAGACCAAGGCCAAGAATGTTCGCCAGCCAAGAGTGAAGCTGTGAAGCACCAGCCGGAGCACCACCAGGGCAGGATTGTAATTATCGATAAAAGTTGCATTTCTGGCATTGAACAAGAAAAAACGAGACTGGTAGTGCACCATTGACCGTGTAAGCTGCTGCAGATATAGCTTCATTCATATATCGTTTCACACTCGCCAATTGGGGACAATTGCAGTGGATTGTGGAGCGCATGAGTCTTTGTTGCCAATTATTGACTCTTTCTCTGATCATTTCATTGTTGTCGAAAAAATAAATTGGACTCGAGACTTCGAGAGAGGTACACACATTTCGCATTTCGCTTAAAGTTGCAACTTGATTTTTCACTTCAGGATGAAAATATACATGGGATACCTAATAACCTAATACATGTTGTTCTTGTTGTTGTTGAATGCTACTTGCTACTACATTAAAAACAACGAGTCCTGTCCTAAAAAAATCTTTTTTAATCTTCTTATATTAACTCCCAAGTGCCGTGCCCTTCACTCATTCCAATTGTGATCTTTTATAAGTTCCTTATCCCCATTTACCCAACAAATTCGTATGGTTCTAGGGGTCATCCGTATATGATGTAAGGGGAAGAAACCCCAAATTTTGTGGTAGGTATTATTGGTGTTTACATTTTACAAACTCACTGTTATAAAGCCCCATTTGCGTCCCCACTTTTTTCGACAACACTCCTTCCGATCGAACCCCAAACAGCATGAAGGGAATGCAGGGACTGTATCTTGCAGAAAAGAGAAAAAATGACGAGAACAGAGAACACATTCCATGAATGCAGCGTCCCAATCTCGCTCTTGTGTTAATTTTTTTTTCAGTAAAAAATACACAGCACACGAAAATAGATTTTTGGCCAGAGTTCACAAAATGCTTGTGTGCAAGTTTTTCTCGAGCTTCACATTATGTAACGCTCTGTGTGTACCGGTGCCAAATGACCCGTGAACGAATTTAATGATAATTTCTTGGTTATATGGGAATCCACATATACACATATGCAGTTTGTGTGTGTGTGTGTGTGTTTCAACTTGAAACATGAAAAAGGCTTGGTTTTATCCGCATTTTGCACACAGCCACTATATACATGTCATATTACTCTCTTAAATAAAATAAAAGTGATAGTATTATACAATGCATACGTACGCCTGCTTTTGCAATAATTATAGAAAAAAGCGTAATATGTGGGCATATCTCTGTACTAGAAACCACAATTGGATTAGGTATCTAATCCTATCTGGATTACATTGCGCGATCATGCAAAAAAAAACATTTGCTAAATAATAATAATATGCAACAGATAATCAATCCTAATTTTTTTGTGATTTGGCTCAATGGAATTGAATACGAGTGAAATGAAAGGAAGAAAAATTGAGAGGAGCAATTAGCATAGAAAAATTATGCTGACTTTGAGTGCCTGGCCCTTCCTGACACAAAGCAAAAGTGGTGACTTCACTTCTCAACCATCAGCAACAGTTCGCATGTTCTCTCTTGTTACCAGCAAGACTGCTTGTTTCTTCAAAACTAGATTTGACTTTGTTGTAAAAAGGCAAAAATGTCTTTTGAGTGTACATTTCCTTTTGTACAAAATCAAAAGAGGAGATAAACCTGGTGCATGCAAGTACAAGCTGCTTTTATATAGATTTTTTTCTGAAAAAATATTATCTGTACAAAGGCTCAATGGAAAAAGTGCATTGTCACTGGGGAACTCGTCACTGCTGCATGTCTTTGTTGATGGTTGTCACTTCGCTTGGATGCAAAAGGAATTTTCGAGTTGTGTTGTCAATAAGATAAAAAAAATATCGATTGTCATCTTGTCTCTCTCCGCTTCCTTCCTCGTTCCCTCTTGATTACAAAATTGGAAGAGGAAAAAAAGATTGAAAAAAAATTGATTTTATACAGAGATCAAAATACTAAAAAATCAGGCTTAAACACTTTGTATGAATGGATTTATAAAAAAAAGGTATGGCTTATGGCTCATAATAATACGTCACACGTATTGTCATGCAAGTTGAATGATATTCAATACGAGATGTGTTTGTGTTTTTTCCTTCTTTTTCTATTTTTCATTGAAAAAATTGGACACTTTGCATTATTGTATGGCCGTGACGTAAAGCTGGGGCCGAGGTGACACCTGTACACCAACGAAATGTGAACTCTCTCTGCTAAAGTGCAAATCCCATGTCCCTCTTTTAGTTTCCAGAAATACAAGAAAAAAAAAGGTGGAATCAGATCCTCTGCTGGTTGGTAAAACTTGCCTCTCGCATGGGAATAATGAGTCACATTTCTGCATGAATCATTTATCTCCTCAATCCATTTCATTCACAGTTTGGTAGAGATAAAAGGAGCCCAAAGGAGTGCAACAGCAAAACCTACTCCAATTCCATGTCTATCCATCACATCACCTGTCCAAGAGATTTGGACTGATCAACAAGTGTGACTCGTTTGGTGTGCATGTCGCATGTCACGGTACAGATTTTTTTCACATGTCACGCAAACGAGAAAAACCGCGTGACACGCAATGTTTTGTATACAATCCGTCATATATTTATGCAAGCGTTAAACTACAGTACGACGAGCGAGGAGACTCGAAGTCACTCGAGGAAAAAAGAGTTTCAAGAATGGAAAGGGAACAAGGAGGAAAAAATTGTGTAGAGTTGTGACACACAATTTTTACTTGGTCGAGCTGGACATTGACGGGCAACAGGTTGCAATTTCCAAAAGCCTCATCCTCCTCTCCTACTCAAAATGCAAATACTGTTTGTTGGAAGTCGTGTAATTATACTCCCCATTGTTGGAACATTACGGGACCACAACCTCAACCAATATTTTCCCATTTAGTAATTGAGATCTATAATATTCTACCTGTGTGTTTAAAATTGAGATCAAACTCATTCATGTCGAAATGGCATGTGTTGTGTACACGGACACGGACTAGCCAAACTGCGCAGAAATAATGTGTACAATGCAATGTATGAAGGATTACGAGATTACAGCAATTTACCAATTTTTGAACAAGAGACCCCATTTTTGCAGAGATCGAGTCATTCATGAACGAACCTAACGACCAAACAACGACGACGCAGTTGGGACCACTTTGGGTAATTTTTAGGTGGTCTTTACAAGAAGAAATCCAATTAATTTTTCTCCTTAATTTCTCCCCGTCATTATTCCCCATTCCTTCTTCTTACAAAGTAAAGTAGAGTGTAATTGGGGATGATTAGCCTAAACCCAGCGATTACCATACGCCTTAATTTAACAAGAGAATTCCTACGAAAACTGAAACTGCCATTTTACACACAACCAAAAACGCATAATATGCATATCCATTTTGAGTGAGTTCCGCATTACGTAATGACGACGTCAAGGAAAATGATTATTACTCTTTTGTCTATGAGCTCAATACGTCGTAGTCGCTACCTGTCTGGATTGTTGCCATTCTTTGGAGGAATATCAGCGGAAATCTTCATTGCCGCATTGTTCACAAGTGAAACGTAATCGATATATATCCAATATCTAATGGCATTCCTTCCACACACACGCTACAGTCGTTGCATTTATCATTATTACCACTCAACTAAACTCAATCCACAAGTGTCATCGGTATGATATCAATTTCCACTCATAATTCCATATTACAATGCACACGATGCAAATACCTATGCAAAAGGATAACTGCACATCCAATAAAAAAGACAAAAGGAGTAAATGTGTGCTTTAATGAGTTTAATGACTTATTGGGTTATACGCCGATTCTCATCCATAACATACCTGCTGCGCTCAGCTTCTCACTGAATTTCAAAAAAGGGGAAAGTTTATTCCGTCTGGATGGCTGGATACTCAATTTCTTTTATTACGGGGACACTTTGATTTCTATTTTTGTTGGACTTTCCCAAAAATGAATATTTATTTTGGATGCAATGCAATGAGCATTTTTTGTGTACTCTTGTCTGCTTTTTATTTCCTCAAAGGTAAAAAGTGCAATAAACTTTTTTTTGAACTGAACATGAGCCCCCCCACTCGGGAGTAGAATATGGAGCAAGGCTGTTTTTCCTTTTTGTCACTGCTATATTACCCATGACATGACGTGCGTTCCTATATAACGTTTTTTATGGTTTCCAACATCTAGACAGATCATAAATGGACTGAATGTGAAATGTGTGCATTTGCGTTGTTGTAAAACTTGTAAAACACATAACACTTCATATTTATCAAGTGTAGCCAGTTAGGCCATGTGTATTACCTACACAACTTGTATTCGTACTAAAAAAGCAGTAAGAGCAGTACCATTTAATTTTCCAAGTATTATTACGATTCACGTATATCATTACTCTGAAAATGTGTGCAATTTTCGCACTCCTCTGCAAAATCCCTATCAATTGAATGGAGTGAATGTGATGACACCAGCACGGGTTTAAAGTATAGAGGGACATCAAACAACTCTAGTTTTAAATGACTTTTAGGTTCACGTGCGCTATACCTCTTCCACTTGGAATTGGAATAGGTGTCACGGGAAATGGGAAAAAAATCTGCGTTACATATGAACTCTCAGTAATACGAATAATAATAATACTTGGTATTACTGAGTGTGAATTATAAGGTAACGAGTGGTGTATTCCTTTGAAATTTAGTATTTAGGTCGAGGGGAAAACAATCCTGCTGGAGAGCATTGGGAGCAATGACACCCTCCTCCCTGGAGTGGAGTACTCTTTCATCAACTAACTGTCGCCAGAGCGAAGGAACCGAGGAGCTAATGTGATTTTATCCGGGGAGGAAAGGAGTGTGTTAGCCGCGACGCGACGGTTGAGCCCATTTCCCATTTTCCAACATAACTGCTACTCAAAATAATGCTTATTGTCATTTGCGGTTGGGAGAGCAGGGCTGAGCGCGAATGAGCATTGCTGGAAATTGAGTGGAGAGGAGACATCATGTCATTCGAGACTCTCAATCTTCATCATGCCTAAAAAAGACATGCCTCCTCCTTAGTGCCAAATGGAGGAGTCGTGTTGAGTCCCTCTGGTATTACGCTGCTGCTGACCAATCAAGAACATGAACAACATGTACTAACTCTCTGCTTTAGTCAACAACTCTCGCTCGCGACGTATCGATCCATCCATACGTTATAGTTAGTTACCCGCTTTTAATGGCTTTTTTAACCATTCCATTTTTTCCAGAAGATGAGAATATTGCTAAATCCTGCATGGGCGGAAGAGGATGAGAAAATATGAGGAAGGGAGCAAAAAAATTATAAAGCCGAGCGTATAAGCTTTTCCTTCAAAACCGTCTTAAAACTCCAAGCCAAAAAAAGTATATCTAGCGATATATACATAATATGCATTCGTTATTTCATCGCTCAACACCCGAAATTCCTTGTTTTCTTGGGAGCAGACAAGCCCACGTGCGTGAGCCCAAAGCCCGTATTTATATTAATATTGCCAAGAAAGATGGAAAACATGATCACATCGCATTCTTATTATTATTTCGCTCCCCGCTTTCTAAATCCCATTTTTTTAGCAAACACTTTCCGTCAGATAGAAAAAAAAGTCCGAGATAGAGCTGCTGTGTGTGCTGCTGCAAGGAAGGAAAAGTGTGTGGGCGGAGGAGTTTTACGATAAAGTGGAGAAACAGCTTTTAGCTACCTACACAAAACGTGAAATGGTTTTCCTTATCTTCCCCGGTGCACTTACATCAGGATGATGATGATGTGCAATAATATTCTCCTGTTCTCAATTTCCTAGCGGAATAAATCTCCGCTAAAAGGAGTGTAATTAGTGGGAGCACGAGTCCGCATAAATCAACTGCATTTT
>JAANSN010006183.1:0-11006 GCA_036850665.1 Dicranocentrus wangi
AAATATTTTGCGGAAGCAGGTTTTCCAAATTTAAATTTTTTGCGATAGCAGCTTGTCTTGTTTTTAAAAAATTGCCAAAGGAGATTAACCAGAATGATATTTTTTGCGTTGGCAGGTTGGCTTGATTAAAAATTTTTGCCATAGCACGAAGGCTTGTGACCGCGACGATATGGTCTTCGATACACTAACCCAGGTGATGTGCGTACGTAAAATCAAAACAATAAATACTTTCGGTTTTGAATGAAGTATTACATAATGCATAATAATGCAGTTGTTATACATAATTAATGAAAGCATGATCCTCGTTAGTCGTTGACCCAGGACCAAACTAAACGGAACAGCTACATACATAGATGCATACAAAGCGGATTGAGTTCGTAACACGACGTACTTCAGACCAGGACTGATCTTGATCAATGCGTTTAGTCAGCGTCGCTGGGACTATAGCTTCTGAGAAGGTTGGACAGGGAGTCTAAGGGAAAGAGAATCTCGGGATTTACCCCAAAAAACTGTTAACCTTTTGCAAACTTTTGCTCATTTTTGCTCACTTTTCGGTTAAACTTTAAGCTTTAGAATTTATGAAGATTATAAGGGTTAAAAAATATTTTGCAGAAATCCCCAATCCCCACATCTTCTTTCCTTTAGACTTCCTGACACCCTTTGCGATTAGTGAACATGATCGTGTTTATGCATAATGTACACCTAGATATGCAATTATTGCGTTGTATTTTATGTAAGAACATTACTCCACCACGAACTTTTGACCTCCATGTACATGGCACATCACTAATCTGTTACAGATTTTATTTGAACTGATGATTGTGAGTTTATTTGGTATCTGGGAATCTGGGACAGAACCAACCTTCGCCGTTTTTCATTCATTGAAAAAAAGATTTCTCGGTTATACTGTCTCATTTTCAGCCACAGAAACCCCAAAATTAGCCAAATCAAAATAACTCAACGGACATTGCTCGAATTTAGTATACTGGAGTTATTCAATGACGCTGACTTCAAATCTGATGAATTTTTAAATTAAGAAAACAGCTTTATGAAACTAGGGCAAAACTGCATAAGGTAAATCCAATGAGTTAGAAGCCCGTGAAGCTGGAAAAAGCCCTTGAGTCGGAACAGACATCCAGGGCTGAAGCAAATCGAAAATTGGCCTGCGTACTCGAACACTTTACAAACAGTTAACATACTTTACTACAAACTGCAGTATAGGTCATTTGATGATGATTAGCTAGAAAAGGGTTAAGAATTTTGGAGACAATTTCTCCATTTCTAAAAATAAATCAATATAAATCCGTCATAAATTATTAGAAGATTGCAGACAAGTCATATTTGGAATGTACACGTATCACGAGAAGTACTACCGATTGACATAATACAAAAATGGGGCAAGCAGGCAGTCGCTTACACCACGCGAAAAAACCCGTATCAACCCAGATTATAAAAATACAATTTATGGATAAAGATATAAAGGACAGGAAAAGCGTTTAAGGAGTTTTAGGGACCCACCATTGAGCACATGTAGCAATACACTGGCCGAGTCAAGATTGGAAGGAGAACAGGTGTAGTTCCCCGAATCCCGCTTTTCCGCCGACTTGATCACAAGAATCCCAATTGTAGTATCAGAATTCACCTGCAAGACAAATGATTTTAGATTTTGAATAAGATTATACTTTGAAACATTGAATCGCATCACATAAAACCTACACACATAATGACACTTATATTTCTATACTAGTTATATTGTAGTACTTATTAAAAACTATATCTGCTTTGAATTTTAGGAGGTATTGTAGAAAAAGTTTAAAACTCCATATAAATGCATGTAAAAAGCAGTGTTACTGGCAGAAAGGCTTACATAAAAACTAACCTAAATCGGTCGAATTCGTGGTCGCGACTATAATAGAAGAACGTCAGTGAATGTTACGATAAAAGAATTCCATTGAAGTTGGAAGTAATATCTGAACACTAATTGATATGATCCTCACTGCCATTTACTATGTATTTAATTTAAAAACACTTTTCCCCAATATCTGTTCATGGAATGTGCCTTCAATATACTGGTGTCCGGTGAGGTTCCTGCCATACTTTGCATTTGGATTCTTTGAACTTTTCTAAGCATTAATGATTCTCTTCATGTGTCCAATTCGTAACCGTTTTCGAGATATGGACGTTCAAAGTATTGTCCCCTGTCGGGGCCTATTAGTAGCTAAGGTCCCGACAGGGTCACGGTACACAACTTTGGACGTCCGTATCTCGAAAACGGTTACGAATTGGACATGTGAAGAGAATCATTTATGCTTAGAAAATTCCAAAGAATCTAAATACAAAGTATGGCAGGAACCTCACAGGACACCCTGTATATACCGTTAGCACCTTTCGAATGATACAATGACCCATTAGGGACCACCTGTGGGCCCGGACTAATGTTTCGATGAATAGCAACCATCGCAATAGGCTAGATAGTAGATATGTTAGCTAGGGGTGCATTATATGAAACCGGCATAAGGTAAAGAATTAATGTTCATAGTTCATATACTACTTGCAGGTAGGGTCTACTACTACAGTAAAGGGAAACGGGTGTATCATTTGAGTGATCCATTTCTCATACCCCCTAAGATATCACAAACTTATGCCGCTTGAACATGCAAGCAAAACAAAAGCGAGACAGACAGACGGACATAGGTTCGTCTTTGCTTGGCAGTGAGCTAATAGCACGATTACTCGTAATCTATAACAATGCATTTAATCTTATTGGTTTTATTTGAATAATTCTGTGATTTCATGTCTTCATTTGCAGCTCAATCAATTACAAAATAGAAACTTCTCCCACTCATAGCTAGGGTTAATGTACAATGGCTACACTGCTCAATGCTACCCCACATTTCCAAAATCAAAGTACAAGGTCGTGGATGCAAATCCGACTTATCGTTACCCAGAAATTTATACAAAATCATTCACACAACATTTTTAGTGAATTGACATTTAAAATAGAACTTGACTGATTTTGTGAAAGTTTATGAATCTCGTTAACCGCAAGCTCTCCCTAAATTTTACGTAACTACTAATATATGGATAATTATGGGACTTACTTTTAGGTGCTTTGGGATAGAAAGACTTACCCTTTCCACTGCTTGATGCTTCCCATTGAGACTAACAACCCTACCTCCATCGTGGTACCAAAATATGTAGGCGGGTTGCTCTAGACTCTGCGTGATAATACACTTGATCTGAACGTTGCTCCCACTCTTCACAAATAGCTCAGACTCGCCTAGTATTTTGGTTTGTGGAACAACAACGTCAAGTTGGACGAACTGTGACATTTTGGGCTCAGTGGTGACTTGACACTCGTACATCCCTGCGTCCCGGCTTTGGACATACTTGACTTGAAGGGTCCACGTGTCCCCGTTGTGAAGTACTTGAAACCTTTCATCTGCTATGAACGTATATCGATCTACTGTCAAAATGTGAGAGTCCCGCTTCCGAATCCACGACACCTGTCGGCATAAAATAAGTAGTTTTACACATTATACACATGGATTAAGCGATAGGCACAGGTTCTCTTATAAGGAGTAGACAAATATGTTAAACACTAAAACCATTTTTGTAATGTAAATAATATTAACATATTTGTCTTAAGCAAAAGTGCAGTAGTGGATAATGCCTGAAAAGGTGTACTAATACAATACGTAGCAATGAACTCTGTTTTTGAGAAGAAAAGTAGGTTAAGCAATTGTATATAAATAGGAGCGAGAATAACTAACTCTTTAATATTAGTCTTGGAGCGATTGCGACGAGAGGAGTCTCGGCGCAAGCATACATGCTATTATTCGGGTGACGCAGTGTGATACGCTTGCGTCCCTGCCTGTAGGGATACAGGCAGGTTTGTAGTTTGTAAGTCATTGTATAGGTAGGGTGTTCATAATACTACTGCCAATGATGATTACGTTACGTAGAATAAAATCCCTAGTTAGTTAATTACTCAATAACCAACTTCCTTGAGATATTTACTTTAAATTTGTGCATACGGTAAGAATTCTCGATTTTGCGTTTGTCACTCTTGAATAATGAGGAGGGTTTCTCCTTGAAAGCTCGAAGTATTAAATAAAATAACCTCTTAAAGCCAAAAAATGAACTCTTCATATTTACTTTTTCTTTTCATATATAAGGCGAAGCATAACGTGTCACCTTATACTCTAATTAGGATTAATCTTATGTACTTTTAATGGGAAACTAAGGGACAAGCCACGGTATTACGCCTTAGTTGCTACACGTTTCATAGCTTGGATTTTTTGAAATCAACAAATCGATCCCGTCAAAATTCCCGTAGTTTTTCAGTTAATTAGAGAACCTGTGGTTCGACCAGCCTTGCATATACCCTTAGAATAATAATAACTATATAGACACGAAGCAACATGATACCTTTCCCATTCGTTACTACAGCGTGCTACCGGAGCAATGAAGGTTACCCCTCAGTGTTGCATTAGCGACAGTTTAAACATAAAATGGTCGTCTTGTACCACTGTTTATATGGTTTAATGCATTGTATTGTATTGGACACGACGGCCCTGCTTCGTTAGATTAAATTTTGAAAGCCAATGTGGATAAAAGTACTTTCATTTAGACTGTTAGAGAAAAGATAAAATGGTTAGGGAAAAATGTGCAGTTATCACGTGTGCGAATGTTCGGAGTGTGTGACACAGTATCTTTGCACAAGTGAGTTGGATTGACCAGATTTTTTTTAAACATTGTTTTATAAAATCTTTTCACCATCATCCGGACGAACCAAATGCCGGCACTATTTTTAGCTCACTGTAGATCCGCAATTGAATTTTGATTTTATAGTTAATATACGACTACAAGCTGTTCGAAATACGTGTTATATTAGCAAATGAAGCTTATCTGCATTATCCATAATCGGTTGTATTCCTCTGCCTAGCCTTGGGATTATTTTCCATACATTTTGTATATTTAAGTTGTCGCTAGTGAAACATACAGGGACCTGCTCTGACTTTGTTTACTGAACATTTCAAAGAGCTAATTCACTCGTTACTGGAACGAAGTTTTCCCTCCATATTCTTACCTCCATGCATATACCCATATTTAGGTCGGGGTTGAAATAAACGAGTGCATGTAGAGTTTTCATGGCAAATATGTTACTTATCACAATTATCGTAACACAATTTAATTAAAAATTGTTGAATTGTATTAATTTATGTTTAATTTTGAAATATTTTATTATTATTTAAAACTTTTTGCAAAACAGCGCCTTTGTTAAACAGTCAAAAAATTGTGCTTTTTTCTAAGCTTGGGGTATTCGTTTTCTTTGTTACCAGCTTTACCTTTTCTACGATTAGGCGTAGGGTAGTGAAATTCATATAAAAATCTGTCTATTTGTGATTGTAATTTATCGTCACTAACAATTCCCCAAATATCTAAGCCGTAATCATTTATCAAGTGCAAATGTGGATTCACCATTATCTTCATGATTCGATGACTCATGTACCTCTTAAAACCTCGCAAAAACTTTACTCTTGATGCTACTTTATTTAGCACGGTTTCATAGTGGGTATTAAAAGTAAAAGTTGTTTCGAGACTTAATCCTAAGTATTTAAATTGAAACACCCTTCTAATTTCATGATCTCTAACGATTATTGACTCTACATTTTCCTGTTTTATCGTTTGATGTGTGAAAAAACGTACACTGCGTTTTTTTCAAAATTAACTAATATCTAATTTTTGTCACACCATTTCAAGATGTTCTCCATTCTCGAGTTTTTCAACTATTTCTTGTAAGTTTTGCCCTTTGCAATATATTACTATATCATCCGCATATAGCAAATGTGGAATGTTGCTTACTTCACCTATACTATACTATACAGGAGTTCAAGGTTAAATGTTTCTCAATTTTTCCTTTCTTTAATCTTTTTTCGGCTTTACAAGCCACTCTTCTATCTGACTCGTAGCGAGCTGGTACTCAAACAAAGTTGCAGGCACCAGCCCTTCTTTGGAATCTTACTAGCCGTGCGAGTAGTAGTTGTAGTAAAAGTAAAACTCTTCTATCTGACTTGTAGCGAGCTGGTACCCAAGCAAAGTTGCAGGCACCAGCCCTTCTTTGGAGTCTTACTAGCCGTGCGAGTAATTAGTTGCAGTCACTTTTCGGGATAAAATCCCATCAGGGCAGTTAAGTATTTTAGGGAGTTAGTACACTTCCCAATTGTTTAGCTGATTTTCCAGGGGGCTTTAAGGCGCCTCCGTTTATGTATAATTTTTGGGAACTCCGTTCCGTAGTTTTTATTTTCTACAAGAAAATAAAGTAAAGCTTTTTTGTGCACGTAAACCTCGAGTTTCTCGTGTTTTTGTCATCACCCTCATCATTTCTCATCGCACCATCAATAACTGGGAAAGTTCTGGCTGATCCAGAATACGAACCTTCTAAAATACAATTCTGAGGACAACGGGATTTTTGGAAAACAGGGCCATCTCGAACATTTGGAAAAGCCCGTTTGTTCTCGACACTATTAATAAATAAACCAAAGGTTATTGGGCCTTTCGCCGAACCCTGGCAAATACTTTTTGTTATGTTCTATGTTATGTTCTGTTCTATGTTATGAACCTCTATGTTCAAATGGGAATACTTTTTTCTATAGTTATCGTGGATTAGTTCCACGTACCAGGGTTCCAAGGAAAACTCATTCATGAGCTTTGAAACAAGAATATCGTGGCCTACTGGGTTAAATGCCTGACGAAAATCTATAAAAATTGCACCCACTTTAGTTTTGGATTAGTCAATTGATTTATATGTATCATTTGTTGAAATGCTAAGTGCAAGAGTGACAAGATTTGTCTTTTCTATAAGCATGTTGATTTGGATTTATTTGATTTTCTATTCTTTCTACTTGTCGAGAAACTGCCAGGATCGCTATTTGTCGGAGACAGAACAAAGAATTTCAAATGTTTGAGAAGGCCCTGCGTTCGAAAAAACCCGTTGCCCTCATATTTGTATTTTAAAGAAGGTTCGTACTGTGGATCAGCCAGAACTTTTCCAATGAAATGTAGTGAGATGAGTGATGATGACGAGGAACACAGAACCTCGAGAGGTTTACGTGCACAAAAACCTTTACTTTATTTTCCTGAAGAAAAAAAACGGAGTTCCCAAATTATTATACAAAAATAGAGGCACCTTAAAGCCTCCTGGAAATTCAGCTAAACAATTGGGGAATGTACTAACTCCCTAAAATACTTAACTGCCCTGTGGGATTTTTATCCCGAAAGTTGACTGCAACTAATTACTCGCACGGCTATGTACGATTCCAAAGGAAGGCTGGTGCCTGCAACTTTGTTTAGGCACATGCTCGCTACGAGTCAAAAAGAAGAGTGGCTTGAAAAGCCGAAAAAAGAATTGAAGAAGAGTAAATGTTGGCCTTGAACTCCTCTTGGGGTCCAAGAAACTAAATAATATGGAGAAGAACGAGAACCTCTTAGCGTTGAGAGGTCCTCCTGTACATTTCAAATGACCAAAAAGTCTACTTTACGACCGAGTCTAATGTGGACAGAATAGGAAATGTTTCTCCTCTCAATTGAAGAGAGGTCATAAGCAAATAAGTTTAAATTAATAGGGCGTCGAGCTTCTGCCGATTCCCAACACTACTAATCTATTCGCTAGAAATTTCTTAAAGATTTTACAATAGTCATTTAATAATGATATTGGCCTGCAGTTTTTTGCTATTTTGTCAGTCCCCGTCCCTTTCCCTTTAAAAAGTGGCTCAATCAACGCCTTTTGAATACTGTTGGTACTGATTGGCTGTTAACAATACTAGTAAATAGAGTTGTTATGAGCACCATAAAATTTCCTGCTAATACCTTCATCAGGTTAACAGGTAAAAAAGCAGGTGGGTTATATGACTTTTCTTTTAATCGTTTTCATTGCTGCTTCAATTTCAGAGTGTTTAACAGTAAGAGGTAGTTCAATATAAATCGAATTGCTATTTGAGTAATCATAATTTAATCGATAGGTACTCATTTCAGATTCAAGAGTCTGAACATCTACATTTTCCCCTTGCACAACAAATTTATCTGTTAGTTCATCGTATATTTCAGACTTCTTATATAATCGCTTTCTACCAGCTTCAAGATAAGATATTGGCTTTCTACGTTGAACCCTGAACTTGTGTTAGTCGATTTATGGAGTTCCATAAGTCGTCTGTGTTACAGTCAAATTTAGTCTTAAAATTCATTTTCTTTGCTTCACTAACGGCAATGTTTACCTGATTTCGCAACTTTTTAAAACAATTATAGTCGATTTCGGACCGGAAATTTTCGATTTTCGTTAGTTTAGCACATTTTTGTGCCTCGTCCCGTTCCTTGCAGTGGTTATTTTTTGCCTCGAGAGGAATGCTTAACTACGACATACCTTACATATTTATGCATACTATGTATCTACATCTGCTATCATAAGTTATTGATTACTTTACTGCAACCACTTTTTGTCCGAGATTATGGTAGTTTGATGATAGCCCAACCTCGAAAGTTAGATGCTAGCACGTTGTGTCTGCAAGTTTTTTCCCTGCTGGAATAAAACTGGGCCACTTGGATATTTTTGCTATTTTATGGGAGGAAAATCGCAAAAACCTTTTAGTGAAGGAAGTCATCACACGTACGGTACTGTACAGCGGAAAGAGTGTTGTTGTTTTGAGAAAAGTGAAACAATGGATAATGTATTACTAGAAAATTATGCATTAAACTTTTATGACTATTATATTCTCGTTTTGGGCAGGAAAGATTCTTTGAAATAATTTTTCTCGCGAAGGGGCATATCATTATCCGGGGTTGCAAAATATGCGCAAGGGCTCGAGCGCCGCTACAGGGATTTGAGAGTATCTCTGCTGAATCCCTTATAGCACTGCGATGGCTAATGTTTCAAGATGCTTCACATACTATACAAATGTTCCAAAATTAAACCTAAATTAATAAATACCTATAAACAGTTTTATTTTAACTTTTAAATAGACTTACGATTATTGAGATAACAATTTTACCAACAAAACCACGAGATTGTAATAAAGTTTTTATCCCTGTAGCAAAAAATGTCAGGGTCAGCAGGGATTTAAAAATACCCGACTTTTGTACTCCCTAGTAGCAATCCGAACTCTTCCAGAAACAAAACAAAATGTAGGAATTCGAGGGGAAGGTTGTGTTATTTTTATTTGTAAAATGTTTACATATCTCAAATTACATAATACACAAATTAAAAAGCCGATATTTATTACAGTGAGATTGGATCCAACTCTGAACCTCTGAGCAAAATCCTGATCGATTGTTATGCTAATGAAAAATTTGCATTACAAAAGATATTCTAACTAAAAATTTACATAACAAAAAATGTTACTGGAATGTTCTTTGTTATGTAAATTTTTACTTTAACGGCACGGAGGTTAACTCTTGCTTGTCAGTCCACTGTACTTCAGGTTTAATTTTGATGCATTTTGTCATTAATTGAAACCTTTCGCAACACAGGCATGGAAAATCACAGAAAAATCAGGGAGAAGCAAAAAATTTCTGATCGCAGGGTGATTTCAAGGATGCTCTCAAATTCCGTTAGCGCCGCTAGCGTTTGCAACCGGAAAACCAGCCTAAACTTCCCCTCCAATCCTTGAATTTTGTTTTTCGAAAGCACTCCAGTCCAATCCAGCTGAGGGTTTGCAAAAGCATTGATATAACTGCAGGGATTTTTTAAAATCCCAACCCACTGGGCTTTTGCTACCTTCACATAAACCGTTTTTGCAACTCCGCCATTATCTATCCCCTCGATATATAGCCTTAATATTCAAGACTGCATGTTCATGTGACCAGTGGTGCCGTTGGTGTGAAAAGACCCCAAAAAATAGTCCATACGTCTTCGTATTTGCTTTTGTTTTTTCAAGCCATACTGTCGTTGGTGAATTATGAGCAGCTTTAAATCATCCATATTTTCTATCCTGTGAGCAACAAAGTTTTCGACAATCCTTTAAAAACTTTCCTACATTTCTTTTCTCCTACTCTCAAACTAAAATACAAAAATACAGACAAAACATGGGAAACGCGAGTATACTCGACGGCAAAACATAACCACAGCTATGACGACAGGACTGTTTTTTTGAAACGAGCGCATCTTCTGAAACGTAGAAAAACAGGTTTTATAAGGCTTAGGAAGACTAAAACGATTTTATAGTACCAATGTATTTAAGGATGTTTGTGTGTAGGCGTAGGGATATCCTGGTAGTAAGTAGTAAGCTGCACACTGGAAGGCATCATATTCTGTAGTTGAATACATGTTTAATACTTCATCTCAATGAAATATCCCTCCAAATAAAAACTATAAAAGGATGAGATGAAAGAACAAAAAACTTTCTTTTGTTCAACTTGGCATGGAAGACTAGTAGTCTGAGCAAGATATGACTTTTTCGTTTCCGCTTCTGAAACATTGTTTATGCTGATCCGAACAGGTACAAATTTCGGCATGCTTTAATATATTATTATGCAGTTATTCATATCAGAAACATGTACCTATGCATATTGCCTGGAATATCTAATACAAAATTGGACTTTGGAGGTATCATGGAGGTTGGAAATAAAGAAGAAGTATCTTATGATTTTTGCAGAAAAATACTCAAGCAAGGATGAGACCTATTTCCGGCTGTTTTTGAAGTTACAAGTTCAGTTGCAAGGGCAATGATACGCATTCTCAAACACTTTGCTTAATTTGCTTTTTGCATCTTTTGCGAATACGCTATCAGCGCATTTGAGAATATGAGTGATCGAATAAAATGACGCTGGGATTATCCGTTTCCTCCTCGAAATGATTTTTGAGTGCAGAAACATTTATGACCAAAAAATGTGTATGAAGGAATTTTATGAAAAATCTAAAAATTATTTCATAAAAAGTAGAGGTAGTATATATGTAACGTAGCTGTAATATTATCTGGCTTGTTTCTGTTTTTTATCTGGCTTGTACTTGA
>JAANSN010006184.1:0-11004 GCA_036850665.1 Dicranocentrus wangi
GACAGCCCACCTTGGTTGCCTGGATAAGCCGAACGGCAGCCAGGATTTGAATAATTGTTACAAAAATCACAAGTTCAGAAATGATCCAGTCGAAGAAAACCACCAAGTTAGCCTTTTGTAGTTCTTCAGGGTTGAGTGGGGGTTCATGTTGACCTTCCTTTCCTCTTGTGGTCCATTCAGTGAACACGAGAGATCCAAAACTGACGATTGCCATGAGTGAAGATATCGCTGAGAGGACAAGGTCAATGTAGCCGACAACCCGGGCTCGCCGCCTCCACGGGAATTGATCAGGTTCCTGCTTTGGCATCTGAAAATTTGAATTAAATTACTAGTTTTTGGGAGTTATTTACAAAACATGATATTGGAATGTGAAAGATGGGAATGGGAGTTTGCGATATTTTTTAGAGTTTAGAAGTAATTATTAAAATTTCTCACATTTTCATTCTTTGGAGGAAAAAGAATGGAATGCAAACCGAGATCGTGGATTATGCAAGCCATGATCCTGGTCGACCTTTTGGCAACCTACGTCGAAACATAATGGCGACGACGAAAACGTGTTTTAACATTCTAATTCCATAAATTGCACTCGTTTCAAAGAAAAATATACATAATGTGTGGTGGGATGGCTATATTTTCGGCATTGCTTCTCAAAGATTATTGGGGTAACTCATCATCATCACGTCCTCATCTTTATGGACATTCATAAATATGAATAAGAATAATAGTAATANGTAACTCATCATCATCACGTCCTCATCTTTATGGACATTCATAAATATGAATAAGAATAATAGTAATAACACGTTCCTTTGGGATTCCAGTTAGGTTCTGTTATACTACGTCTGGATTTGGATATAACGGCCAAAACATGTAGATTGGGGTAGCATTTGTGGAGGAAACCTTTGTTTCAGTTTCAACTGTGACGGTCATGCATGGATGTGAATTTATAAAACCTGGTGACACTCACTTGTTGCATCCGTATTATATTTTAGCAACAATTACATTTTATCTAGGAAATATGCATGAATGAGATGAATGGAGAGGAGGTGGGGGCGGTGGGGTGGCAATGAGAAATAGGAGACCGAACATACATTTTGTGACGCAATATTTCCAATTTTTATCAACTTTATAATGTTAAGCTATTATTATTATTTAAAATTTAATTTATTTTTTCCAGCCATTACACAATTTGTAAGAGGTGCATTATTTAAAGCCAAGAAATTCGATTTGATTAGGTTTTGATGAAACAGGTCTTCATGTTTCAGACTCTATGACTATATAGCTACTTAAATGACATTAAAAACATGTACCATACTACAATAAACCCGATCAGTACTACACTGACTGGAGGCTTATTAGCGGAATTGCATTGATCCGTGAAACAAGAGCATTCTTTGGTGTTAAGATTAACTTGGGTTTGCTCCCCAAGTTTCGACACAATCGATGTATCAAAAGGTAAACGTAAACTAGCTAGCCCACTCTGGCTCGTTGCCGTTTTGCATCCAGGGCTGTCCTCTAAACTGAGCCCGCACATACGTCTCACGGCTGAAAAACTTTGGCTGCCTACTTGCGTATCAGTGTCGATCCGGACACATGCAAGTTTTAGCTTGGAATTCAATTTAAGAGCTAAAAAACCATTTTGCAAATAGATTTTATTGCATTTGAAAAGATGCCAGAGTCTGAAAGAAAAGAGTTGGGATTCATGTGTCAAGTGAGAGATTACCTGGATTGTTTTCAGCACATTCCGCTACCCCGACTAAATCCGATACTCCAGATTCGCATCTCGGATCTCCGGTAGTGTTACCAGCAAAATTGGTGTAGGTGCAAGTGATGCATTTGAGCCCTTTCAAATCATTTTGTAACAATAGCATCAGATTATATACATATATTGGGATTTCTTTGAAATGACGAAAAAAAATTACCTTCGGTGTACTGGAAACCTGCTAAGGCGAACAATACGCAAATGCTAAAGAGATTTATCGTTGGATTCATGTTGGCACGACGTGGAAACAATTTGAAGGAGGATAACTGACTAGTAACATCCGGAACGGGAGAGTGCCACTATATATACAAATTCCAAGCCAATTTAGAGAGAAAAGAGGGAACGGATCCATGCATCGTAGAAGTGGCACGGTACCTCTCAACCTCAACTTTTTTTTTATTTCCCAATGATTCACCACTCCATGCACCCATTTATACTGAATATGGTTTTTGGACCACAACATGATTCTATAATTCCAACATTTACCTGGATGGCAAACTCATAAAAAATCAAAAATCACGGAGCATGACATCTTGTGTCTTGTATTTATAATGTTCACATGTAGCCTAATATTTGCTTTGCACGACATAATACGGGTACGGCATAATATTGTTTGCACGTCATTGTAGGTAATGCTTACTTGTTCGCAAACAACGGCTGCTAGCGTCATGATTATTTATTTGAATGAGAAGTAGGCAATTATAGTGTATAATTGGACCATAGATAATATATTTTAGTGTTTTGTCCAAAACTGAAAGTGACTGCAGGCCGACGCAGTGAAGTGACTAAACTAAAGATTATGAAATGACAAAAAAATCATGAATACGAATACGAACAAGAAAAATATTATGAATGACTCATACATAAAGTCATCAGGAAACATGTTGTGTTGTTGTGAAATGCTCCGTGTTCGTGTATAGCGTGTTTTTGTTTTATTTGCTTGGCAATGACAGAGAATTCGGAAGAAGAAATTCTTTAGTTGAGCATCTAGCATCTTTTGCTTTGCTTTATATATGAAAAAGTCATGCATAGGGATTCATGAAAATGCAATATTCCTTCTACTTACGTATATGACCAACGACAAAAACAAAAACATTATGCTTCGCAATGAATATATAATTCTACTTTCTTCTTGTTTCCACCAGCCAGTTGGATTACCTAATTTTGACCATGAACAGTGTCCTTGAACTTGCACTTTCGCACTCAACAAAATTGGATGCAGGATGTAGACATGATGCTATATTGATCTGCTAGAAACAACTACCATGTTTTATTCAAAAGAAAACAGGTATATCATTTCCAGGTAATACTGCATTTCCCTGATAGCCACAATGCTGAATGTGTGCAGGCGCAGGCACAAATGCAATAATACCAGGCTAAATTGGTGCATATTGCGAATAAAAGCTGGGAATGACTCATTCCGAGTTGAGCATTAAAACATTGACAATAGCACAATTCTAGTCAGTTATTCTAACAGCGAGTAAGGATATTTAGGAACTGGCTGGGTAAGTTTTGGAATGTTATGAAAACGTGACATGATCATGATTTCATGGTTCATGTGATGCACGAGTGGGTGATGATGACAAAAGAGTCATCTATACAGCACCGCAACTGTACCTGCACTTATCCTTGAAGCATGCACATTCTTTGGTAGTAAAATTAACTTGAGTATTTTCACCCAGTAGTCTTGACAAATCCGAACTGTTGACTGGCAGATATTTTAGTTCCGTCGAAGTAGTTGAATTCCTACACCCGGGCTCTTCCAGTAAACTCCACCCACATAAATGTCTGACGGAGAAGAAGTGAAAGCCAGCTTCCCGTGCCTTTAATGTAGTTTCGATTTCAAACCGCAAACATGCAGCTCTTATGTTGGGAACAGATTGGAGAGCTTGAAAAAAAAGTTTTGTAAGGATATAGATTTGGAGATACATAGGTATTATAATTGTCTCAAGTGAGGTGAGGAGATACCAGGATGGTTCTTATCATCACATTCCACGACTGTTTCGGATTCTCCAGATTCGCATTTCACATCCCCAGTAGTGTTGTCAGTAAAATTTGTGTAGGTACAACTGAGGCAAATTAGCCCTGCAAATGACCATATTATTGTTAACAAGATTGCGTATTTTAAATGAAAACGAAACTATTTTAAGTTTCGATAATACTACGGATTGATAGCGGATGTTACCTTCGACATTACTGGAAGCAAGCTAAGGTGAGGAAGCCGTCAATGAAGAGTGGAGTAATGGACGATTTCATGGTTTCCCAAGTGAAGAGTTTTAAAGGAAAACGGGAATAAGTTTTATGATCTTAAAGAATGGTAAAATTCCACCATATATTCTGCAGTTTTTTAAAACAATTTCCGGCCAATCATGAAACTGACGACTACTGACTACGAAATGAAATTTGCAGCACGTTTGAGTGAAATTATTTATTTTTCCAAAAACAGTGACAATTTTCGCAGCAGCGTCGTGTCGTCAGCAACCTCATATTTGTCCTTATTCCACGGTCTGTAACTCACGAGTGTTTCTATTCTGTATCCATTTTAAACCTGTTTCATATTTGAACTAAAAAGTGTTTTGAATCGACAATTTCGACCATTGCGTAGTTGCCAGCCAAATTAGAATATGTGTTATTTTGGTTGAAGAAAATTTGCGATGCGTGACGAGAATGCAAAATATTTATATTTTGTGCAGTGAATAACACAAGAGTCGTGTTGGTGAGAATGCAATGTGATACACGTGAAGATGTTTAGTTTAAGTGGTGCGCACTTGATAATCATAAACCAAAATATTGTTTTTTCAACCCAATGCAATGCATACATCTCCAGAACTGCTTGCTAATTCATTTTTTGTGTTAGAATCCAGGAAACAGTGTGCAGTGTAGTAGCGAGGAACTAACAAATATGACCCAAAATTTGTAATAATTGAATTTGAAAGGTTTATTTTAGTTGCAATGAAATCATTTGCAATTGCAACCAAAAGTCAAATTATTTGATGCTGTTGTTTTTACAATACAAGGAAAAGGAACCCAGGTTGAAATATTTGGTTGGACTAATGGAGAATTACTAAACTGGACAGCCAAATGGAGTAAGAATACTTGCGTCACGCTCATGTTAATGAATGAATTGGTATTGGTGTACTTACTTGATGCATTATTCATTAGACGAATAATTAGAAGCTGCCTGGAAATTGACAACATGCGGTTGTTTTATTTCCGTACAGATTAGAAATTATGCTTGACATTCTTAGCATTCTTTGGAATATTATGGAATATTATCAAGTTACAACAAAACTAAAAGTTGCAAGAAAATGTACATGACGTGACCGTTGAAAACTTAAGTTTTAAGCAATTGTTTAAAATTCTATGTCTAAAACAATTAAACTTTATAGTAATTTATGACTAATGACTAATATTTTGTAGATGTATAAAAACTTCATCTGGGCAAACTAAACGATTAGGAAACGGGCGTTGCCCAATTTACCTAAACTTTATTATTACGGGTTTCAAGCCGACGTTCCAACTCCTCCACGAATTTATACACGATGTACATAAAGGTTCCGCGAATAATTAGCTCAATAATGGTGCAGACAATGGTAATCATATTTCGAAAACTGGCGAGAACAATAATTATCATCAAAATGAGTGTCACAGTTCGCCAGAACCTAGCCAGTCGTAAACTATCAGAAGGGGGGTACCCCACCCTTGTGGCGTGGACTAGCCCAACCGCAGCTAGGATTTGAATGGTTGTAATTAAAATAACAAGTCCGGAGGTTATCCATACAACCATGTCTACTGAATTAACTTCATGATTCGTGCCCTCAGAATTGCGACGTATTTGGTCTAGTAGCTCCTTTTCCTCTTTTGTAGCGTTATTATATGTGTTGAGTTCAAGCGTCACCCCCATGACGCCCATACTAATGACTGCAGAGATCCCAGAGAGGACAACGTCAATGTAGCCAACAACCCGGGCTTGCCGCCTCCACTGATATTCCTCCGTGTCCATTTATTTACGGCAACTGAGGGAGAATAAACTCAAAACTGCAATTTGTTTTACATGTACTTTTATTAAACAATCCAAAAGTTTCTTACGTTTATATATGATTAATTGAGAGAAACAATTGATTTGACGCGAAGTTGGCAGAATCACAAAACGTTTGATTTATCTTTCTCCTTCTCCTTTAACTCGTCCTCATTGTCTTGAGTCCAAAATCAGAGTAGCAATCATCATAGTACACGATATCATATCGTACAATTTATAACTGAACGCTAAATTATTAAAAGCTAAAAATAATGAAGTGCATGGCTGCTCAATATTCCAGTTCCATAATTACTTTGCTGCTAGAGGCATGAGGAGACACGGGTATTTCATCTCCAAAAATAACTTCGGGTTTAAAACAAAAACAACGCCATTGAATATAAAATACCTCCTTTAACTAGGATAAGGGATCTTCCATTAATAACCTTTGAAATTGGGGGAGATGGTATAGGTGCTCGGTCAGAAACAAAGTTCAAATAAATCTTGGTATGCCTACTATAACATTACTACCATACCAAATATGGAGAAGGTGTCGAAAAGTTGATTTTTGATATTGGATGCTCTTTACTGCATTGTCTGCTAACTCGATAGATAGAAAAACATGAATTTATTTGCATATGTTATAAGAAGGTATCCGCAGCAAAATAGCAACTCTGTTATTCAGATTTGGTTCAGTTTTGTCCAGGTAACTCCAGTTTAGCTTCGGTTTAGGATTAGCTGAAAAAGTTTAGATCTCCGAAGAACTATCTAATAACCATGCATAATATATCAAATATCTGATTTGTGAAATGTCTTTGCATCCACTATCCTGGTTGGTTATGGTTAGTGATAGATGAACCCGACCGTACTATCAGTGTACTCAATACTACTCGTAAGCAAAACGAAAACGATTTTATTTATCTAGAAAATATGCATTTTAAGATTCATGATATGATGAGAATGAGAAATATTCACCAGTCGAAATAGACTCTTCCACACTCCCATCGAAGAGCTACTTTTAGTTCACTAACCCATTTACCCTTGTCACTCTATTATTAGTCCTTTCACTCACATCTTGCATGGTGACTAAATTTTTTTTACCTATTTTTAAGAGATAGTAAAATATCAAGATGCTGCAAGTTAAAAGAGGTGGTACTATTTATAATATTCTGCTTTTCGGGAATGCGTTCATTGTCCTTTCTTCGTCCATGATTTTTTCCCTTTCACAACCTGCGCAGATACTCCACTTGTTAGTGTGAATTGAATTTAAATGGAGCTGCAGGGTAATCGGATCGGAAGTTACTCATTGAGATCCGTATTGGATTTCACTATATTCTTATTGACTTTGAAATTTTCCAAGCATTAACTATTTACAATAACAAAGATTAAAATTATAATACACTCTACAACCCTTATCGACAAATTAGCGACACAGAATCCAAAATCACAGTAAATCGGAAGACAGTAGATTACAATTACTTGTTACAAAAGTCAGTATATTCCAATGGAATAATGATGCCATGGAACATACACGGAGCATCACACGGGGCTCCATAAATTGGAAGGGAACATCATAACCATTCACAAATAATTAATTTAAAGCAATGCACTCATTGAATTGGTCGTTGTCTGAACTCATCTAGGACCTCCTTCAATATATTAACTCCACGATTACTCTGGCATACAGATATCTCCCACTCCTTTTGACGCAATTTATACAATGCCATTGTAGCTTGCGCATCTGTAATCTAAAAATTCAAAAAATAAAATAAGGCCGGAATATGAGTATGGTCAGTAATTATTGTTATTGGGCAACATATTATTCACATAGTGCATTATCTTACAGAACTGTGCTCCCCCTGCTGAATATCAATTTCAAGTAGCTTTTTAACTAAAGTCTTCAGCTTTGGTGTGTTAGTGTGGAGAACTTTCTTGAAATATCTGTGAAAATATGTGAAATATTCGGCACATATTTATATACTTCAAATAGCAGGTCAGAAGAGTTTATATAATATAACAGGCAGAGGCTTACTTGGCAGTATCACGTGTCCTTGCTTTGGGATGGGAAAGATACAAGACCGACAAATCAGACCTCAAACTGTGGCCGACCAGTATATGACCTTTAAGGAAACCCGCAACCTCTCTCGACACAATATCAAAAGAAATAGCTGAAACAAAGGAATAAAATAGAACACGATAGAAATAAGCATCACTTATATATTTCAAAATGTCATGTCCTACTTTTAAAACATTTTTAACCCATGTCACATGTCAACGAACCATTTCTTAAATCATTTTCACGAATCCCACTGAACTGAGTCCGGTAATCAGTGACTTCTAACTTGGGCTTGACGAATCTGTCGTAGAGGCAGTATCCAAACTCATTCACGATCGAGACTCTTCCTAACGCACTCTCCTTCATCGGCCCCACTCCAACCATTTCACAATCCATTCCGACTATCCCAGTGTCTTTCATAAACTTGTAATGAGCAGGGGTAATTGGGGTTCGAAGCACGCCGTAATGATTGTAATCGAAAAATCCAAACGCATTTAGTCCACCCGAGGGAAGTTTCTTAACGGGAGCAGGGGACTTTGAATGCCGACCCACAGCACGAGAGTGTCGTCCTTCTGGTGCCTTTGGTTTCGGTTCGGCCTCCTATATAAAGAGACACACGCGTCAATTGTTATACATAATAGGGCAATGAAACATGAAAAAACTAGTAGAGAAATGCACTTATTACGCCCACGGTTCCAATTCCGTTACTACTACTCACTTTGGATGAATTATTAGGAGCTGCTGCACTACTACCCGCATCACTTTCCGCCTCCTCAGTAGTAGTCACTGAACTCGCCATTTCCGATCTCCCGAGTTGGGACAAACTACGAGATCGATCTCGATCCGCGGAAGAGCCCTTTTTTACCCCCTTGGCTACTGGTGGTGAACGGTTTCGAGACCTCTTGGCTTCGCCGCTACTTTTAGCTATTTGCTGCTGCGCTGGACTATTCGCAATTAGTAACTGTACGACTGGTAATGATTTTCCCTGATGAATGAGTAAAAAAACCGGAATATTAATATTTGGTTGAGTACAAAATAGCTTTAATTATTAATTACTCAATCACCCAACTATCAACTATATTAATAAGGGTCACTCAATATATTTTTTTACCTGTTGTTGTAATAGGGTTTTCCAGTTGCTGGAGGCGTCCTCCCTGGATGAAGGGATCTTTACAACAGGTTTAGCTTCCTTCCCTCCTCCTGGTTTCATCCCCTTTCCCCTCTGTCGTCGTGTGCTAGGCTGTGCAACCCCCTCCACTTGTGGATTAGAATTAGAAGGCGGCGTATGCTTCTTTCCTCTTGTCGATGTAATGCCTGGCATCTCCGCATCCTTCGATGACATGATGACTATTTATCCGATAATGTACCTGCAAATGTCAGAGATCAGATATTATTACAGAAAAACTAACTTTTATCCGTTATATATCCCACCCCAATTTTGTGGACTTACATATACGATGACTGATCTTATGGAGAAACAAACGCACGTGTTTATTGTGTATGAGTGTATGTATTATGTATACCTAGTCATTATTATTATGATCCAAAACAAAACGAGACCAGTATTTTTTTGGAGTAGGAGGAGGCATCACTGTGAGTATGATTTTCCCTCTTGGTGTCTCCATTGGCTGGGTCCCTCTGTCAACAGGCTTAATGTCTTGCATTGGACTTCGACTTCAATGCGAGTGAAACAAAGGGAATGTAGTCAGAAAGCAGCGTACCTACATGGTTCTGATTTTGAATGTTCTGATGAAAATGATAATGTTGTAGAAAGAAACCATGTCAATTCTAGTAGCTACAACTACAACAGCAACGCAACGCCACGAGTCCCACCAAGTATTGGATTTAGTATGTGCCATTCATTATATATGGTACATTATAGAAACGGCACAAGATCACGAGGCAATATATTATTGAAAAGGTTTATATTATTAAATTGTAAAATATGAATACTGGTCTGCTGGTGTTTTCCCATTTTTTACAACCTACGGGAAATCATGCTGAAGTATGTATTCTGACTTGTGAAGAATGAATAGACAGGTCCACAATACTTGCGTCATATATCAATGTTAATGAATTGGTTATGGTGCACTTGATGCATTATTCATTAGAATGAT
Organism: Dicranocentrus wangi; assembly: GCA_036850665.1. NCBI lineage: Eukaryota > Metazoa > Arthropoda > Collembola > Entomobryomorpha > Entomobryidae > Dicranocentrus > Dicranocentrus wangi. The sequence goes on from JAANSN010006184.1 coordinate 9,951, forward strand.
AATATTGTTGTCTCGAAATTGAAAAAATGAAAATATTTATTGCTTTACCATGGCGTACAGACTTACACACGCTCCGAGACACTATGTTTGCATAGCAGCACATTCTTGGAACACTGGTGCATTATTATGATCACGCATTAAATATTAAATTATACAAACCAATGAAAAACAAGAAATATATATATATTGATACAAACTTTTAATATAAAATGTGTGAAAACTGGCTCTTATTTGGAAACTAACCGACCAGGAAGAGGGTGCTGCTTTATTTAGCTAACCTTTATTACACGAATCAACCCGACTTTCCAACTCTAGCACGAACTTAAACACAATCCACATGAAAATTGTGCGAATAATTAGCTCGATAATGGTGCACACAATTGTAAGCAAATTACGAAAACTGGCGAGAACAATTATTACCATCAAGGTGATTGTCCCAGCCCGCCAGAGCTGGACCAGTCGTAAACCCCTCGAAGGTGAGTATCTCACCTTTGTGCCATGAACTAGTCCAACGGCAGCCAGGATTTGAATGGTTGTAATTAAAATAACAAGTCCGGAGGTTATCCATACAACCATGTCTACTGAATTGAGCCCATTATTGTCATCAGGATTGCGACGTGGATGGCCTAATTGCCCCTTGTCTTTGCTTATTGTTGCGTTACTGTATGTGTCGAATTCAAGAGACGCCCCCAGCACGCCCATACAAATGACTGCAGATATCCCCGAGAAGACGACGTCAACGTAGCCGACAATCCTGGCTCTTCGCCTCCACTGATATTCCTCCGTGTCCATTTATGCAAACTGAGGAGGAATAAACTCAAATCAAATCCCATTTTTGTTTTACATTTATATTTTGACAATCTAAAAGTGTATCTTACTTTTTTATGACTTATGGAGAGAAACAATTGATCAGATGAGAAATTGACTGAATTACAACTTTTGACTTATGCAACTGATACCTAAAACACTGGAATCTGGAAGAAAGTATATTATATTCAATTGTCTTTCTCCTTGTCCTTCACCTTTAAGTCGCCCTCGTTGTCTCGAACTCTCG
>JAANSN010006185.1:0-11003 GCA_036850665.1 Dicranocentrus wangi
GCTGCTGAGGCTGGGTTATCATCATCCAAGTTGGCACGGCGACAATGTAGAGCATTGGCTCCTCTTCGAATTAAATTTGGAGGCAATTTTATTGAGAGGAATACCACGTTGAGAATGCTGGACTTTGTGCTTCACCGACTCATTGACATTTTGATAATCGGGAAATAATGAATAGAGAGAATGAACAAAAAATCACAAGCTAATATTTTTCTAAATAGCAGAATATTATTATTTTTGATTGTCTAATATTGAATAGAACCATTTGTTTTTGCAAATATGTTGGTTGGTTAGCATGAGTTTACACGGAAAAGTAAACCCCGTACTGAGCTCAACATGCTAAACTTATACATAAATAGTTGATGTCATGTAAGTATTAAGCAGCCTTTGTTGACATCTCGGGGTCAGGGCCGTCAGGGGTCGTCACTTTTACAGTTACAGTTTACAATGTGGTAAATATTGTTGCCTCCATTTTGGCTTGGTAGTAATAAGCTGAATAATAAATTAAATGTGTAACTATAATAATAAAGGATTGTCACATGAAAAATAATAATAAACTCATAATGTAGCATTCAACAAGCTCGCTCTCAAGTTTACTCCAACTCTATCGTATACATTTTTTTGGAGGAAGTGGCAGCGGTGGTAGAATTTAAAGGGCGACTGACTCATCATATTCTATTCTCTGACACAGTATAATATTACCACCACCCGGCGAAATTTCTGTCTGGTCTGGTCAATAGTCATGTATTACTAGTTGATTGATTGACAGTCGGACAATTTTCCCATTACCAAATTTAACATTATTCGGACTACTCGGAGGCAGAGGGTCACCTCGCTCTGGAAGGATTGTGCAATCCAGTCCAGGTTTTTGCTCTTCTCGTTTCAATTCCTGATTTTTTGAACACAATGGAAAATCATCCGGGTTGCCGGATGCGGGTTATAAAAAAGTAAAGCAAGCGCCCACTGCTGCAATATTGTCCGACCAGTCGACAACTTGACATTACATTTTACGCCATATCTGTCAAACGTGTCAAGGGACTAAACTTCGACAGATTCGGCAAGACTAAAACCCGAAAAACTTCCTGCGAAAAAAAGCGAGCCTCGTGAAAACTATGCATAATATGATTTTTTAGTTATGTTGTATGATATATTGCTGCTTCATGATTTATGGACATCCTTGGTCACAAAATGATTGACATTGACCCCAACACGGACGTGTCGTGCTGCATCATTTTTTTACATCATCGCGTTCCACCTTTTTAAAAGCGTTGCCTCACTTCAGTTTTATTACATGCTATAATATCCAGTGTAGCCAACAAAAGTTGTTTGGATTTAATGAACATTTTTCACACAAATTATCCAAAAGACAAAAAAATATATACCTATCAATCCTTCAATTTTTATTTTATTTTATTTTTGTGGATTTATTTCATATAATATTTCCACCTAGTATAATATTATTATGTTGACTCAACTTGGTTTCAACCCAAGTTTGGCTAAAAGCCATTCCCTCTTTCATCCCGTTCCTGGACTATCCTTGTTCTGGAACGGAGAAAAGGAAAAATATGAGGTCACAGAAGAGAGAAAGCAATCAAAAGTTTGGGCTGCCCTTTTGCCCATTTCCTTCTCCCTCCAAGGGCTAGTCGCGTACCATCAGTTTAAGTCGGGGGAGCTGGGGTTGGGCATCCTTTGCTCGATGGTTGCCATGGTTGAAGGGTTGGCTTCGTCGTGGCTTGTCATTTTCCCGACGAGGGCATCTGACGCTGCAGCATTCCTAAATGGACTGCTATCCACTGAAAAGATTTGGAAAGAGGGTGAGTCGAGTGAGCGGGTTATTATTATGTTATGAGTAAATAAATTCAAAATTTATTCATTTTTGTCTGATTTCTCATGATAAATAGCGGTTGAGCCCCAGTTTCTTCGCCCCTCCGCACTGGACAAACTCATCCCTCAAGGTTTGGTTCTGATGCAACGAATGAATCCACTGATATTCTCGCTCGTCGTTCTCATCCTCCCGTCGTCGTGCTCCCCACTCAACAAGCTTTCAATAGTGGACCCGTGGTGTATCCATGGAGAGCATATCAGGTCACCCCCTCCTGGTATTGAGATATCCACCAGTACCACCGCCTTGGTTTACAATGGCAATAAAATCAGTTGCAGGAGCAATGCTGCACTTTGCAATATGGACCGCAGCGGGTCCGGCCGTGACTCAATGCATCCACATCTTTGTCGGCTGCGCCTGCCAAAAGCGTCTCCTTCTTGGCATTCTAATAAAGTCACGCCTCGGGTCCGGCTCCGGTTCCCGCCTCCCGGTGGATCATTGTATTATTAACTTGTATCGAATTTGCCACCTGCTCAACACCCGGTTCAACAACTACTCGGCCATCCTCGTCCTGACCGTCCTGGGCTCGCTACTTCTGACTGAAACCGGCATGAGCTATCTCCTCCTCAAAATATTGGATGGATCCGCCGCCAGCCTGCCCCTTCTGCTCAAAATTTGGATCATTTCCCATGTTCCGCTTTGTTTCCTCTTCCACGTTGGGGTGGTCGGGCAAGGGGCATCCGCTCACTTGGCTTCTCTACGGATTTTGGAAAAAATGATGACACGAAACGCTGCTGCTGCCGCTGCTGCTGGACTATCATCAATATCATCATCATCCAAATCCAAGATGGCACGGCGACAATGCAGCTCACTGGCTCCTCTTCGAATTAAATTTGGAGGGAATTTTATTGAGGGAAATACGACGCTGAAGATGCTGGACTTTGTGCTCAACCGACTCATTGACATTTTGATAATCGGGAAAAATGAGTAGAGAATGAGCAAAAAATGAATTACGGTTGAGCACAATTAGTTTATAGTAATAAAAAATATTACAATGCAATATCATTTTATATAGTACATAATATACTTCATTTTTTTAACTGCTAATAACTTGTGGCTAATTGCTTAGCTTTATAATTTTAATGATCCCAGTAATTCCGTATTAAACAATACATTCATAAAGACTAAACGACTTTTTTTTATTACTTGCACGCACTTTTTTTCATGAATCAATCACGACGTTCATAATAGTATTCAGTTCAATTATAAATTTAAACGTTCTCTTGGGATTTTTTTCTCTCCAGATATTTCAATATGAAAGTTTGGGTTTCCATAACATTTCCCACAATTTATTTTGCAGTTATGAATTTACTACTGCAGCCCGGAACTTGCGTCGCCGTTGTTTCCGTTGAAGAGCAAGCGTCCTTGGACGCGGCCAAACTTTTCAAGGATTTGTCCCGGAGGAGCGCCACCCGCTTTTGGCCCGACTTTTCCTGCGTTCCGGGCTGGTACGATGTGAAGAACCGGGACACTTCCCATCCGCTCGCGCTCAACCGGAGCGCCGGCGTCGTCTACCTTCACAATTTGTACAAAATTTGTGAACTTCAGTTTAGTCCGGATGGGGTAAAAAAAATATTTAAAAAATAATAATATGCTGAAACTATGACGTAATTTTTAAGTAACGTTGGTAACCAAAGGAATCATGAGGATCATTATTATGTTTGCAAGTAGAAATACAGATGCGTCAAGCAATGCATGCTAGAGCAGCTTCAGCTGCTGGAACTAAATTCCAATCCCGATTTGGAGCAAGTGGTCCCCCAACCCACGGACATTGAAACTTTCACTCTGGGTCTGGGGCAAGTGCTAACGGATCCAGGAGGGGATTTTAGTCTCAAGTGGATGGTCAACAATATGTGGCCGGGATTGAAGTCGTCAAAGATTTGTAATATAAACTATATATAATATAATATAATATGCCTATTTTTTATTCAGGGAAACTATTATTAATATTTTATTTATAGGGCCCAAACTTGTAAACGCCCGATGTTACGACGAAGTCTGGGACGAGCTATACGCCGAAGTGGACTCGTACATTTTGAAAGAGTCGACCAACTCTTGCATCACTCTCCGGAACGAGATTGACCTCAAAACTGAATACCTGAGCAACAATTATTCCGTGTACACGGCCAACCTCGACTTGTCCTGCTACCACGAGTTTGTCTACAAAGGGGTCGACTCGGGCGAGGGTGACATGGTCCGCTTCATGGAGATTGTATTCCGATTGTCAGAATCTTTTAAAGAAGAATGGGATTGTAAAAAAAACAAAATCAGACAGATTTATTTTTTTCAATAGTTTTGAAGGATTGCTTTTGGTCGCTTTTTTAATTAAATTTTTAATTTTCAGAAACGGGAGTGCCACTACATGTGCATGTTTACAAAAATGGGACTCATCCAACTGTCGAGAAACAAGGAGGACAAGTCTTTTGGAGGATTTGTGAAAAAGGAGAGGATGATTGAGATATTTGCTCAGGTACTTCACCGGGCCGAATAACGTGCAGTTGGTGACCAAGTTTGCGACGTGGATGATTGAGCAGTGTACCGAAAAATGTAGGAAAAAACAAAATTTGCAAATCTGCAAAATTATTTAATCAATCAAATCAAATCAATCCAATATGAAATAATGAACCAATATATTTTATATTTCTAGTCAAATATCTACAAACAAAAAGTGGCTTGTCATGCTCAGAAATGTCTATAATCCAGGATTGCATCGAGAGGGTCATTGTAAGAAACTCAATCCCGCATTTAAAAATTATAACGTAAATTTTTTAATGCAAACCGGACTTTTTATAAACTCGTCGTCATTTTCATTTTGAAATGCTACTCTTGAAGTTTGCTCATTGTGGCAGCAGGCTGCAGATGAATAAATAATATATGTTGTTAATGCCAGGCTACAATTAAAAGTTTTACGGTATTATGTTTAAACAGCGGAGACGAAAATTGCTTGCAAATACATATGTTACTTCTTTTTAGTCTTGCAACTACACTGGGAACTTCTTGGCGGAAGCCATCGTCACCAGAGGACGAAGCCTGGGTCCGAACCGAGCCGAGTACTCCGGCTATCCCAAAATGTCGTGTAGGCAAGGCTACCAAAATACATTTGACCGGAGACGGGGCTCCGGACTATTGATGAAGTATAGCGCGGCATGCGAGTCTCTAGTGAAAAATGGTTATGTAAGAAGGTCAATTATTATAATAATTATTTAAAAAAAAAACTTTTTAGTCAAAATTTTCTTTTTTCTTTTGTATCTCAAAGTACGACTGCGACAAGCAATGTATGCTCAATCAAATTGGAGTCATTAGTGAAGGCGTCACCCGACGCATTGATGGTCACCACCGAACCACTTTCCTCTTGGCGGACGAACAAGACATGACGGTCGAGTTTAACAAAATCCTGCCCGGATTCGGCGGCTTTGATACAGGATACGAAATAGCCAAAGCCATCCATCAAAATTGCACCAGTACATGTACGCCTCGCTTATTTATTCTTAGCTCTTACCTTAATTTAATTATCCATAATGGCAATATTAATAATAATTTCGCAAATTACACAAAAAGTTTTAATTAAATCTGTGAAATTACTATTATTATTATTATTATTATATTATGATTTTTAGTTGAAAAGATTGGCAATGCTCAGAGTTGCAATTCAACTGTCTGGATAAATGTCTTTGAGTGCGTGACGAACCTACTCGTATGTATATAGCATACTACTAGTCCATCCATATTTTACAATTATTTTTTTTGTCTCAAAAAACAATGAAACTGACTTTGGACAATCCACTTCATTTCAGGAATGCAATGTTCTCACGCTGTCAGGCGTTTCCAATAATGGCGAATAGGAAGAAACAGTAGTCAGTTGGGTTTGGAGCCGCAAAAAAGTCATTATATGCAAACGTGTCTAATTCTAATAATATCATCACGAGATGATTAAAATATGTATGCTGAGATGATGATAATGATGAGGATATTCAATGAAAGATGTAGTATTTTTTCTTAATGAGATTTATTTATTTTTTTTATAAAAAAAGGCATTGTTTATTTTACTCACGTGTGTCACCGTCACCTGAGGTGGAATAAAAGAATGTGGATTATTGCTGACATGGAGTCGTTTCCTTTCCAGTAATATCTTGCAGTTGGTCCAGGAAAGGAAACACTGGACTTTATTTTATTTTGGAAATCATGGTGGTCAAGGAAATTTTGTACGATGGGTGGTACTACGATGTTTCGGATTTCATTAGCCGACATCCCGGAGGTGTGTCCATTTTGGATTATCATGCGAAACCGGGGGAGGATGCAACCCTTGCCATCCAGCAGTTTCATCACCGCAGCATGTCCAAGGTCAAGGGGGTCATGGGGAGTTTAAGACGGAGGCCGGCGTCCAACGGAAATGGCGAGGAGAAATTATTTTTTTTCAAATCTATATTTTAAAGAGGGATTTTATTTTGCGGTGGAATTATTATATTTTTTGTGCATTTCCGAGATAGATTTGGAGGAGGAGCCGGAGGATCCAGCGTCAAAGAGGAACAAAGAGTTAACATCCGATTTTCTCCAGCTATTTCTCCAGCTGCAAAAGGAAGGACTCTTCCAGCCATCCTACCTCCACATCTTTTTGCGACTCCTGGAACTGGCCCTGCTAACCCTGCTCGCCGCCCATGTCCTAACGTCCTCATGGACTGGCTGGTGGGGCACTCTCCTCGGCTGTACATTACTCGCCCTGGCCCAAGGGCGCTACGGCTGGGTGCAGCACGAAGCGGGTCACAACTCCCTCACGGGGATTCCCAAGGTGGACCGCTTCCTCCAAAGCGCGCTCAATGGTTTCTCCCAGGGAATAGCCGGCTCTTGGTGGAAACACTACCACAACATCCATCACTCCATGACCAATCGACTCCATCACGACCTTGACCTGTACCAAACGTTGCCCCTCCTCGCGTACAATATGGGGGTGATAGAGGATCCAAAGCAGTCCAATTTCCTGATGAGACATCAAAAATACCTGATTGCCATCGATCCTCTGGTCACAATGTTGTGGTGGAAGTTTGTCGACACGCCGACCACCCTGCTGAAGACGAAAGACGTCCCCGACATGATCTTCATTGGGGTTCACTACTTCCTCGTGTTCCGCTTCCTGACGGTGCCCACCTACCTCCTGGTCACCTTCCTCTCGTCCCTCTACCTCTTTACCCAGTTTGGCCTCTCCCACACTTTCCTGCCCGTGAGGGAAGGGGGGCAGTCCGGCTCTTGTCACTGGGTGGAGGCGGCACTCCTCCACACGACGGATGTGGAGCAGAGACCCTGGTGCGACTGGTGGATGGGCTACTTGAACTACCAGATTGAGCACCACCTCTTCCCCACCATGCCACAGTACAAGAATCCGAGGGTGGTGGGGAGGGTGAAGGGGCTGGCGGCCAAGTATGGGCTCCCGTATCATGTCTACCCGTACCGGGAGGCGATACAGCTCAGTTTTGATAATATTGCACAAATTGAGGCTGAGTTGAACAAAATGAAGTAATAGTGAAATAATTTAATAAATTTTATGGACATATGGATTGAAAATTATGGAAAAAAGTTTGGTTTGTTAGCAATTTGTAATGTCATTTTTGGCACTTTGTGTAATAATAATATTAAAATTTATTAATAATAGTAATTGCAAATTGCAAACAGGACATTTTCCAATTTCTTTATTCCCCTTACTTTTTCCTTCTTGAATGGAACAAAATTTTCAAACTAAAATCTAAAATGGGCTTTATTGTTCACAACTCATTTTACTCTCTATCCATATGACATTCATTTATTTTGCTCAGTGGAGTTTATTAATGGAGTTGTATTGTGATGATCAGGTATTGCCTCTCATCTCATGTGGATCATTTTCATTTTTTGGAGTGTCACGAGCGAGGCATGAATGACAAAGCTATATAGTCTAAGTTAGACAATCGATATCGAGTTGTCATTAGGATTCCAGGCCCCAGTAAAGGACATCATCACTTCTGCGTGTCGTTAACTGTATGGCTGACATTTTTGCAAGCCACTATATGATGGCTGTGGCTGGTATATACTTTTAATACTCTCCTCGAGATTCTGTGTGGTTACACGTTTTCCTCAAAGAAGCAAAACAATGAAACCGACTTATTAATTTGGAATTGCGGAATAATCCATTCATATTTTTCTAGGAACTCGAATGCGAGTTTGTCAGGCGAATATCAGCAGAAATCGAATGGGAAAGGAATTGAAGCCGAACAGCAGGGAACTTTTTTACAAAATATTAATTATTCATATTTATAAATGAGTCTAATAAGTGATATCACGAGATCATTAAAAAATCTGAAGCGGATGTGCTGAGAATCATAATATATATTCATTCAGCAGTAAAAAATGATTTTCGTCATGAGACTCATTCCTTCTTTTCATAACAAAAGGCATTGTTGTTTTGACTCCACGAGGCATAATTATATTATATAGCTTATTCCAGTGACACGACGAGTGCTCACCTGATGGATTAACTGATGAGTGGACTATATCATTAGAGAATGCCGCTTTCGTCGTTCCACTTTTATTTGATATCTAGTGCAGGCAACACACTTGTCTTTTCGGAAGAGATCACCATGGCCAAGGAGATTTTGTACGACGGGTGGTACTATGATGTTTCGGAGTTCATTAGTCGGCATCCTGGAGGTGCTACCATTTTGGAGTATCACACAAAACCGGGGGAGGATTCCACCTTAGCCATTCAGCAGTTTCACCACCGCAGCATGTCCAAGGTCAAGGGAGTCATGGGGAGTTTGAGACGGAGACCGGCTTCAAATGGGAATGGTGGTGAGGTGGAAATTCAATTATTATGTTATATAATTTGCGGTGGCAATAATTGTTGTATTTTTCAAAAATTCTTGCAATAGATGAACTGGAAGAGCTGGATGATCCAGAGACAAAAAGGAACAAAGAGCTAACTAAGGATTTTCTCGAGCTGTTTCTCCAGTTCCAAAAGGAAGGGCTGTTTGAGCCATCCTACCTCCACATTTTCGTCCGAGTCCTGGAAGCAATCCTACTTACCCTGCTCGGCGCTCTTGTCCTCACCTCAACCTCATCATGGGCTGGAGGGTGGTGGTGGGGTGGCAAACTCCTCGGCTGTGTCTTACTCGCCTTGGGCCAAGGGCGGGCCGGGTGGCTTCAGCACGAAGGGGGCCACAACTCCCTCACCGGCCGTCCCAAGGTGGACCGCTTCCTCCAGAGTGCGCTCATGGGGACTTCACAAGGGATCGCCGGCTCCTGGTGGAAACACTACCACAACAAGCATCACGCCATGACCAATCGACTCCACCACGACCTGGATCTGACCCAAACGCTACCCCTCGTCGCGTACAACTTGGGCGTGATCGAGGATCCGAAGGAGTCAGGTTGGCTGCTGAGACACCAAAAGTACTTCATTGTGGTCGATGCTCTGCTCGGATTTTCGTGGTGGAAGTTTTGGAACACCCCGACGACCCTGCTGAAGAGAGTAGACGTCCCGGACATGCTCTTCATTGGGCTTCATTACGCGCTCGCCTTCCGCTACATGTCGTTCTGGACCTACGTCTGGGTGGCGTGGCTCACCGCCCTCTACCTCTTTGCCCAGTTTGGCCTCTCCCACACTTTCCTGCCCGTGAGGGAGGGAGCTTGTCACTGGGTGGAGGCGGCCCTCCTCCACACGACGGACGTGGAGCAGAGACCCTGGTGCGACTGGTGGATGGGCTACTTGAACTACCAAATTGAGCACCACCTCTTCCCCACCATGCCGCAGTACAAGAATCCGAGGGTGGTGGGGCGGGTCAAGGAACTGGCGGCCAAGCATGGGCTCCCGTATCATGTCCACTCGTACCGGGAGGCGGCCTGGCTCACTTTTAACAATGTGGCGCAAATTGAGGCTGAGTTGAACGAAATGAAAAAAAAACTAAAATAATAAAAAAAAATTCCGACTCACAGAGATGAACAAATAAGTAATTTAGTTTAGTGTTGTATTTAAAGGGAGACAGAGACAGTAATAAAAGTTTTGCTTGACGACGACAACCTTGACGGAGGACAACGTGGATATAACACATTTGTTGGCATGATGAGTCAGAGAAAAGTGAAAAAAGCAGCCAGCATGATGCATGATGGGAACAATTAATTATTATTCACTTTCAAAAAAAGGTATGAGTGGATTGAGGATTTTTCATGGAGAATGAATCTAAAATTTTAGGAAAATTAACAAAAAAAATTATTACCAGCAGCCAGCATCAATCAGCAATTTTGTCTGCATCAATTTTAAGCTGCTACGCGTGGCCCAACATTATAATGTAGCTCTATTTGTGCACTAATTAAGTTACGTTACTACACCATTAACCTGCTTTTGAAGTAAGAGTCGGTCAGGAAATGAAAAAATAGGCTGGTTATGAGTCATGTGTAATGACGCTGCTGACCGTGAGAATTATATGTTATAAGGGCCAGGATCAAAGCTTGCACTGCATTTGTACCGTGGGAAATTATGCAAACAATGAATTATTTGGTAGAAATACAAATGGCTTGATATTCATACTCAGTTTCCCTATATCCCAAATTCCCAAATCAAGAATTGTTTTCTCAAGTGAACGATTAGTAGAAAAAAAAGAGCATGTATGGAGGATGGGGAGGAGTGCCGGTCGGCTTGTTTTCCGATTAAAATGGTTGCTTGCTTACCAATCTTATACCATTTTTATACTTTGGATGTATAATTTACACGGAATAAAACTCGGGTTTAAAAACGAGGGGATAAGGTTTGAAACAAAAAACAAAAAAAAAACGAGTTGAGTTAAGTTCAGATTATTATCTCGATCTGTCTACTCAGTTCGTCAGGTCAAAAAATCTAGGACTGGATAAATGTGGGTAGTTTCCGCTTTTCTGGCTACACGCAACGGAACGGAATACCCCGTGACTCTTTAAATTAAAAAACATTGTGAGTATGAGCTAAAATGAAATAAAAATCCCATTTTTTCTATGTATACTTATGATATGACAAAAAAAGTCAAACTAGTTTTGACAATTTCCTTGTAGGCTTTCTGGATTTTATGTACAGCGTATATATTAATTCAAAACAGGTATATCCACTTGATTTAAGCAACATTTTTTTTTTTTT
>JAANSN010006186.1:0-11002 GCA_036850665.1 Dicranocentrus wangi
AATTTTGGGGGTGGTATAAATTGGGGTGTGGTAAAAAATCAAATATACCCTCGTACAGGGATGGTATAAATCGAGGTGTGGGATAATTTGAGGCGTGGTATAAATCGAGTAAATACGGTAGCCAGGTGAGTGGATTACTCAGAAAGGATAGAGCCGCATTCTCTTTGGACAATTTAATTTGCGCTTGTGCGGTTTACGTTGGGTTTGTAAGTGAAGGCGGTCGCGGCAGAGAGTACACACATTGCAAGAAACTTATTACTCCGATCATGATCATGTTCTCTGTTTCTATTGAAAAAATGCAACAAAGCGAATTTTCACTTTGATCCCCAACAAACTCGACATTTTTGGTTGATAAGCAAACGTCCTTGTTTGAATGGGCTTGTGGATTATATTATGTTTGTACGGGAAACCCAGGCTTCTTCAGAAAAGTTTTGTGAAGCAATTTCATTCAATAGAAGTAAGTTTCTATAAGTTCAATATAAGATATGAACATGACTTGAAATCCATTTTCCTCTCCTGTAAGCTTCATTGAATCAGTAAACGCTTAGCCGGGATGACTTTCCAAATCCACAATTTTGAGCAGAAACAAATGTGCGAACGATGGGCTTCCACAGTGCTTGGTACGGCAAATTTGTTTTTTTCAAAGTCATCGGCAGCATAAAAAGAGATTGACTTTGCTCGAGGAAGCTGCTTATTTAGTCCTTTGTGCATAGATGAAACGAGTCAGTTTTGAGTGTAGCTCTAAGAATAAAAAAAACTTTCAATGTCGGCATGCACTTCCACTTTCATTGTCAACCGAACGTAATTAGATCTTTCTGAACTAAAGAGTAATCAACAGATTGAAGTCATTGAAGTCTCTACTTGTATAGTCGTACAGAACAGGCGAACAGTTTTTTTGAAATGTGGTGTTGAATTCCTTATATGATCACATTAGTTAGACCTGAGGTTCTTCCCAAGTCATGTCACTCCAAAAATGAAATTCAAAGCGGTTGCTGCATGAGCCAGCCGCCCGGAAATTAAATGGAATGACTGGTGAAACGAGTTTCAATTTGGCTGATAAACCTGAACGATATATTGAGGACATAAGAAATGTGCCACACGCGATTAACTTTCCGAACTAGAGCCGTACATACACTTGTGAAGGATGTTCACAATAGATATGTAACGAATGTACTGAGCGTACGTGTGATTACAGGAGAAATTGGAGAAAGTAGTGGGAGCATGGTGTGACAGTAAAGGTATAAGATTTAGCAGTATTCATGAACTATACGACTACAAGCTAGCTTATTACGCGCCTCGAAAACGCGGGGTTGGGTCTGAGCGGATATACTTCTCAAGCTCATGAAAAGGGTGTCAATTGGTCGTTCTCAACGGGTATGAAAGTTAACTTTCACACTTTGAAAGTTCTTCTTGTGATACTAACATCTGTACCAGGTCGTAGCCATCTTACGTTGGCAGGATGTGTAGGGAGACAATAATATATTCATAACTATTGCCAAAAAGCATTACTTTTAATATCCATGCTGCTAACATAGATTTCATTCAAATCTGGCAAAATGGGTGCTCTACAAATGGGTTCAATATTCCTGGTACATTCAAATTAGTGGGAGAACGTGTAACGATTTTCGAGTTACGTCGTTTGTTAAAACAACGTAATCTTTCACTCATGATGATTAGTTGGTAGAAAAATCCCGGTTCAAGGATTATGATCTCTTTCTATGTATTAATTTTCCAGGGACTTGAGCGGGAGTCAACTTGGTGAACTGGTTTTTCCACCTGAGCGCTTTCAACTCTTGAATACTTTGTAAGTCACGTTGTATTGTTTAAAAATATTAATACAAATAAATTGAACTCTTGCTTCGTGCGGCACAGCGTAGAGATTTGAAAGTTGACTGATCCGGACCGGACGCGTATCACATAGTCCTTGTCCAGTGACAGTATACCTTAACCGTACAGATGGAGTATTATTACATAGCATCCACGATGAAATAATTTGTGTGAATTCCAGGCTCATAAAATTGAAGTATGTATACCGTTAAATTGCCATTTGAAGTAGTGATGTACCCAGCAATAACTGTTGTAGTGGAAAGTAACCATAAACTAACAATTGTTTACGATAATACAATGTACAATATATCCTTTCCCGTTTGCTTCTTACAATCATAGCAAGTGTGCTACTTCAATGCAAACTTTGGCTTTAGTATCTTGTTGGCATTTGATTTTGCAACTCTATTGCAACAGCCACGGCATTAGGATGTACTACCTTGAGTGAAAACCAAAACGACAATAAAATAATAATAATAAAAGTTCAGATTTCAGACATTAGGATTAAAGTGAAATGCCCATGATTAATGAATAATACAATAATGCTAATTTACACTAGACCTAGACTAGGAAAATATAAAACATTAGTCATTATTACCATTTGCCTTAAAACCAATAGAATCCAGTACATTATATGGCTTCAAGCAAACACGTTTGGGGGCAGCGTTCTTGCTGTTTACACGCAAACGCAACGCAAGTCGAATGGCAAGAATTGTTAGTTGTTAAGTCCATTTTCGCCTTGGGTTACACGTACTCATCGAGATAGATACTAGAAGTACTTGTACTTGTGTGTTAATTGTTGAATACAACCTTAAAAAGTACATTTTACGCAATATTTTTTGCAAAGAATCCATCCCTGTAATGGGATTTCAGTATAGAGCTGGTCATGGGAATTCTATATATGAAATTATATTTTCAGGGTTCTGTCTAGCTGCTCCATACATGAAATTTCATCAGAGACATTTTCATCCCTTCCTCGCCTGAAAGTTTTGTAAGTCAATTCAAAAGTCATCTTTCGCATTTGATTTGGAACGAATTGGGCAATAAAATAAAATAAAAAGCAGAAAAAAGTTCCTGCTTTCTAGTTTGTTTGCCCTATTGTTGTGAAGTTGATTTGGACCTCTTCCATTTGTCCAGTTGTCCGTTTACCATTGGTTGTTGAAATATACAAAATTGAATTTATTTTTATTCTCTCGAAGACATTTAACGGGCAATCGTCTCAAAAGACTGCCAGCGTCTGCTTTCACCGGAAATGGCAACTTGAGCAAGTTGTTTCTAGGTCATAACCAGCTCGAAACTCTGGACTCCCAAAGTTTTCATGGTCTTCAATCTCTGGAATATCTGTAAGTATTTTTCTTGTTAATATCATTTCACAATCCAGTTTTCCCAGAATTTCAGAGTTAGAAACACATCATGGGAGATACAGTGGTATAAACGAAAACTTAGTTATTCCATCAAATCAACGACTGTCGTCATTTTAGTAGCGTAGAAAATGACCAGTGTATGAGTAGTTACACACTACATATTAGTTCCCAGAAGGGATTTTTTCCCACACCAAAAAAAGTTGTAGACACTTCCAGGAAAACCAGCATTCGTGCTAATCAAATGGTGGATGACTATCTGATAATTTTTTGCTATTGCGATTGCAGCGATTTGCGGAAAAATCGACTGAGTGGAGAGGAGTCACAAGTCTTCCAATCTCTTGGCTCGTTACGAATTTTGTAAGTTTACTTTGTTTACCCACACCCTCCAGTTCTCACTTTTTCCACTTTAGTTACATTGAACTCGGAAATCGGAAATTACATCTAACTTCTAATTTGCGTAATTACACACTTTTCTATCCATGTTTTGATAGGCATCTAAGTTTCAATGAGATTTCTCGCATTAGAAAGGGAGTTTTCGAAGGGTTGACCCACTTGGAAATGCTGAGTCTTACGCGGAACAAGATTTCGTACATAGAGACAAACGCTCTCACAAATACTCCACTATTGAAGCATCTGTAAGTGTATAAATTGGATTTTATTGGGAAGTTTGTAACGAGTTTTTATATTATCTTTTTAGTTATTGTTAGCGATATAACAACCGAGCTAACAGTAAAACATGTGCACTGGCTTTTGTATTTAAACAATATACCGTTTCGTATTTGCAGTTACCTATCATACAATAAACTTTCTGTCTTGGAAAACGAAATGTTTTGCCCACTTACGGAGCTTCTCAACTTGTAAGTTACTTGATTTTTTTAGCTATGTATGTTGAATGTATTAAAGCTGTAAATGGAAATTGCTGCGTCTAATGCCGACTAGACTACCAATCCAGGTCCTTGTCAGACGTTTCCCATTGGCAAAACTTCTCGAAATTTTTTAATTGATTGGGAGTAATAGGAATAGGAGCTAGGTTTAACATCGATATGAATTTAATATATACATACTTCAAATATTATCTGTGTATAAGTGGAAATAGAGGCCCGCCCTTTAAATAAAGGGCTTTTAATCAGAATGAGGTAAAAAGGATGTTGATGGATTTGTGGTGGTGTACACGAACACGCAAATCCACATTACCTAGCAAATGAAAGTCGTTCTGCCAAATCGCAAGCATTTTTTGGGGAAATTCGTTGAAAATTTCAATAATACAATGTATATAGGTCGCCTAGATTGAGATACTTTTGTCAATGACTTAACCAACGCGGCGGGGTTTGGCTCCAGACGAGTATGAAAGTTATGGAGAAGTTGAAAGTGCACATTTTTGCATCGAGCATATTTCTCAATGTCAAGACGTAGCAAGCCAACACGAATGCAATCGATTTATTATATTCAACAATACAATGCGAAAATGTCTTATATTTCAGGTATATAGTACTTTTTTATACTCATGTGCCACAGGATCAATTTTATACAAGGAAGAAAACCATATTGTTCCCTAGAAATGAAGTCATTTTTAACGGAAGAATGAGATCCTTCTTAATCTTGAGAATTTTTTCGCGAGAACTACTTCCCTCCCCTATGACATTCACTTTTCTCCGGAAAACATTTTATTGTAGCCTTAATCTTACTCTCGGCTGCTACAAACTCCCATGAGGATATGCAGAGATTTTCCGTATTCTGTCTCACGTTGCCCTAAGCAAGTCGACAAGACAGTTTTATAGGTAGTCGCAAGTCGAAACAACAAACTCTCTACATATTTATTAGTAAGTGAGTCAGACTATTTTCCGCAATTCGACCAAGGACTGTCCATTTCAAAAGTCTCAGAAACTATGAAATATTGAATATTATTCTGCAGCTTTGAGAATTTCAGATAATAAAACCATCTCGTGACAATTAGGATTTTTTAAATGAAAACCTCTAGAGAGACTTTGCATGTCCAACATGTAGAAATTAAAAGTGAACTCAATAAATAAAAATGAATCTCAAGTGAGTTTTTTATACGATCTGTCAAGCAAAATAGCCCTCAATCGCTTAGTTTACCTCTCAGGTAAATACCTCAATTTCTGACAAGATACATAAAATCGATCGAGAGAGTAAGAATTTATTAAACTTATTTTAAGGATTGTAGATTTTCACTAAACTTCAATACCCCAGATAATTGTTACAGCTAAATTTTAACAAAGCCTTGGCGTGGAAAATTGATTGCAATTAATGTATATTTATATATTACCAATTCAAGTCGCCAACATTTGTGGTCATTGTTATTCACACTGTATTCTGAAAAATCAATCAAAAAGCAGTAAATTTGTGCGTGATAAATGTTCTTTCAATTTTCCATTGTAATTTCTATACAGGAACTTGAATGACAACGGGATTATCCGGATAGAACCCAAGGCATTTGAGTGTTTGGACAACCTCCAATCATTGTAAGTAAAAAAAGCTATATCCCAGTAAAACTTTGTGCAGTATACATGTTCTAATGTATTTGATGGCATTTCCACTCTTTCCTTCAAAAAGCAAGTTATAAAGCAGCCACAAATGCATGTTATGTTCACTGGTAAACCCGAAACTAACAATACTTTACAAACACTGACTGGCTATTGTCATTCATTTGCATTGGTATGCAGGGCAGATAGACATACACAACTTTTTCGTGTTCACTCATGCATAACACGAAAAAAGATGAAAGTAGGAAAATTCTACATAGAGAATAGAATTTACGCTTTTGTAGCGACCCTCAACCAGCTGTATACTGATGATGATGCAAATTCGGTTGGCAAACACACGAAGGAAATTCGCCACCATGAAGGAACAGGCGTTACATGTACGGATGCATAGTAGTTCTTGATGAGAAATCGATAAGCTACAAATTACAAAGTTTTTAATCCGACAACTGCTACTTCCACTTGTAGTCCCGCGACCAGCTACCGTTACCACTCGTTTTGTGGAAGCTTTCATCAAGATGATTTGCATCCTAAACTATGTGGAAAAGTATTAAAACGTGTCTTTCCCCTCGACGATAAAAGTAGGTTGCATTGTGAATGTTGATGATGAAAAGGGCTGAATTAGAGCGACATTCTTGTCATACTGTAAGTAGCTGTTGTTTGAAAACAAAGACATTTTTTTCTAAAATGTTTAGCTGAAAATGTTTTATTCAATAAGAACAATATGGCATCCTTTTACCACAAACGGAATGTACGGCTTTGTGTAAATAAAGAATAGGGTTGAGCCAGTAAAGTGGAAAAGCATCATTTAATCTTCTTGTTCTTACTAAGGATTAAATTCAAAAGTAGTCACCTGCTGCTTTTCCATGTTTCATCTTTTTGATAGCGTCAGATTTTCTCATGCGATTATTGCTCTAAGAATTAGGGAACAAACAAAGTAGCTTGTACGGGGATTATGCCAGCGCAAACGTGTGCTACTAGACTGGACTATATACCTATCTACAGTAATAATCTATCTATCATTTTAATACATTTTATATCATTTTATACGTTTTATGCGTTTTATATTTAATTAGCTAGTCATATTCTTGAAAATGAGTTTTTGCAAAGGACACGTAACGTATGCATGAGATTTTGCTGAACTGGGTGGAAAGCATTCATAATACTTAATGGTGTTTGCCGTAGTAGGTTCTAATAAGCTGCGAATAACTAATTTTAAGTTTTATAATCCCAAGAATTTTAGTGATCAACTTGTAATATCTTTGGCAAATTACTTTTGATCTTTAAATTAAAAGGAATTCTAAGATTTAAGGTAATGGGGTTATATGCAAAACGGAAGTTGTAGTATGTAGACAAGACAGGCCGGAATAATTTTTACAAACATATGTACCATACAAACGTTGGGGTCTATATACTATAGTATGAGAAATCTGTTAGATGGTAGTTGAAATTAAAGAAGCATATAGTTTCGTCATGTATTTCACAATATTTTGTGTAATTATTTTAGAATTTTGGAGAAGAATCCATACAGAGATCTAGATGATGACACTGGGAATGATCCTAGACAGCTTTTTGCCAATCTAACGAATCTTCAACACATGTAAGTACAACTTGATCATTAATATGACTCTTCCTGACTAATGATAAAGGATAATCAATATAAGTTTTATATGTTCATTCTTTAAACAACCTGTACGCAACCATTCGTTCAATCAAGCGAACAATACTGTTTTACGTTAATGCATGACGGGGACTGTATGAAAATATAAACATAATGAAGTCAACCGTGCGCTCAACCTGTATTGAATTTCGTACTTCAAATTCAGAGTATGTTTCCAGAGTTGTGTCAATTTAGGATTTCCAGTTAAAACAAAATTAAGCAGATTTTTATCATTCACTATCCAGCGTACACTTGTTTGAACCGGCTATATCTCAAATTTTCAAAGAGTAGGTGTTTCATTACTTCGGGAAATTACTATTATACAGACCATTTGAAATAAAAAACGATGAAGCAACATACAATCCTAGAGTATACCTTGTTTTGGTAACTAGCCACCCTCTCATCACCACTAACACGCGCAGGGACTGAATTTTTTCCCCTAAGCTGTTAACAACTCACTTCCAACCTCAACTTCAGTGAGATAAAAAATAAAGGACAGTTGAAAACACAGCACGAAAGTTTTTAATTAGTCCTACCACCACATATATATTCTTCGTAGCTGCACTGCTTAGAGTTGTGAATGAGATGGAACAGACAAGGGACCCCTAACTTGCGTTACGAGCCAACATTCCTTTAGTTTACCCAGTGCGAGTTGAACTTGAACTGTCTCTCTCTTTATGCAGACAATACTAATTAAACTTGAGGCCGAAGCCACAGCAGTGCAACCACAATGGTCTCATAAAATGATGTTGCACTACTAATGCAAAAATTTTACAATAAATTATAGCTATTAAGCCAAAAGCTCTCGTCCTATTGTTTGATGAATTGCGGAATATCACTTCTATGTATTCCTATACTAGAAGGACCTCCACTCCATACTTGTAGCCAGTAGTTTTTTTTATATAACTGATCTTGAGAAGTAGTATTAATATTGGGGCAACGCAAGAATTTTTACTTGGCGAGTGAAAGTTGGAGAAAGTTAAAGAGTGTGTATATAAATATACCATGAAGTAAATCACGACACAGGCGATCGCGTACATGTGCATGGTTATTTGGTTATATATATGTTCAAGTGGGCTGCTTCCCCTCTTGTGCATATAAATTTATCGTATCATCCCATCACAAAATGTTTCCCCATTTGTTTGCATTAAAACTTTAGAAATAAGGAATGTTCTTTTAGTTCATGCGGAATTGCAGTGTGTTTGCATTGTAACTCTTGAAGTAGATTAGGAAGATATAAAGAGTATACGAAGTGTATGCTCATGTTTATTGTTTTCTCGTCGTAAATTCATCCCCTTAATGTCCACGAATAAACATAACATTGCAAGATAAACATAATGATATTATTATAAAACTACATAACATTCGCGATGAGAGCGTGGTCGCTTTTGTGAACGTAGTAAAAAACGAAACTGTTTTTCTTTCTGTTAACTATATATACCTATATATATATGGTACCAAAAACGAGTTGTTTAGTGAGAAAGTCCTACTATTGGAGACCTACTAGCGGGTGGATATGTGATGACGTACTTGTGTACATTTTTGCATTCACGTGTACCGTATTCTTGTTCTTGTAGCTATTTCGACGAATGGTGGATGTGTTGGTGGGCGCCTCATGTGAGATCCTGCGAGCCTAAAAGCGATGGCATCTCTTCTGTCGACAATCTTCTGGACAATGTCATTCTGCGCGTCTGGTAACATGTTTTAGAAAAATCCCTAATTTATATTTATTACGCACTGCTTTTCTTTCTCCGTTTTCCCCAACACGATAAACAAAAAAAATTCCCTCCATACAAGCACGGAAAAAGTGTGACGAGAGCACTAGCTCAGCAGTGTGCTGCCTTCTATTTGATGATAAAATGGGTGAAAGTTGACTTCGAGAAAGAAAAAAACAAGAAAAAGATAAATGTGCTCTACCGTCCCAAGCTTATTTTGTAATGCTTACAATCACGGTCATTATCAGGCAGAACATTTGTTAAATCATAGTTTCCTACTTTTTTCCCTTTTTGCTCGNAACATTTGTTAAATCATAGTTTCCTACTTTTTTCCCTTTTTGCTCGTCCCATCATCGCCTTGTCCCACTTCACAAATACCCACGCTAGAATAGGAAAATGTTCTTGCTCTACAATTTCTTATTTCAATTTGGTGTCCGAGCCGAGACTATTGCCGCTGTGTACTTTTGAGCTAAGCTAAGATACTTAATACTAATCATCAACAGTTGGATTGTTTGCGGAGTTGGGATGTCGTTTCTGGCAAGTAGGCACAAAAATAGGAATGGTGAATGTAGTAACACGAAGGATTTAGGATTTCATGAAATTACAACGGCTTTACTTTTCCCAAAGACTTTCACTTAAGATTGTTGTTGTGCTTTTTATCGTATTGTTTTATTAAAAGTCATAATATGGCTTTACTAGTGTTAAGCCTATAATACACTTATTATGATTATAATGTAACTCACGTGTGTGAAATCTTTTACTACAGTGTGTGGATCATAGGAGGCGTTGGTGTTACAGGAAACGCGTTTGTCATTATCAGCCGTCTCGTGATTCGCGAGAAGAATCGAGCCCATTCCTTTTACATTAAGGTAACGTATTCTTTCTTGATTTCTGTTTGGACCATGTTTTAAAAACACTCATACCATAACTACCCTTGAGTAAATTCACGTTTAAAGTGACCCTTCGGGACTAAATTCACTAATATTGTTCGGCTCAGATAACTGGCTGTCCATGAAAAGCAGCAACCCTGAGGAACAAGCTTACATGTCATCTATTATTTCACCACCGCTAATCCGTATTTTTTTGAACGTTAAGGGTTTGACTACTGATGTTCCAAATATTACTGTAGACTGATATAGTTAAAAGAACATTTTTACTGTAGTCTATTCATTGGGTTCGGCTCGAGAAATTCCTGATGTCGTTGTGAAAACAGATTGGCTGTAATTCAGTGTTTATTCACCAGTGGTGAATTGCAGGTGTTGAAATTCCTATCACCCTGATACTAATATATGGGTATAGGATCAAACACCCGCTTATAATTACCTTCACAAAAGCAAGTCCTGTTGCCTGTTGGGTCGCCTGCTTACTCTGGAGGGCTCCCACAACTACCTATATCCCAACGCGTTCTTGTTCCTGAAGGTTGTAGCTTTCCACCATCGCACATACATTCATCTGAGCGGCACAATATCAGTGAATATCCCTGTCTTCAATTTTCAATGAATACTGTCGAGATTTATTTGGGAATTTCTCTTACAATTAGTGCAAACATAATGTAAATAATAAGCGGCAACTTAAACATTAGTCGTTAATTCGCTATTTCCGTTAGTTTGAATTATTAATTCTCATGTCATTAAATGAAGATTTTTGGTTATATTCGTAGTATGCATGTAATGTAAATACCTCAATAAGCTCTGTAACTCACAAAAATACATTTGCATATTCATTTGAAGCTTCTGAGGTGGGTTTCAATTACACTAAGAGTGCACATTTTCATTCATGAAATTTAATTGAAGTGAAACCGGGACATGGACTATATACTTGAGTGAGAGTTTTCGTAACATTACTCAATGGTCGCTATGTCATGTCGTTTAAATACCTTTTACTTTCTCTCGTTAAGAACCTGGCTGTGGCTGACTTGCTCATGGGGCTGTTTCTCAT
>JAANSN010006187.1:0-11002 GCA_036850665.1 Dicranocentrus wangi
TCATCATCATCATCCAAAGTGGAATCACGACACGAAGCTAGTCGAGCATCATCAGTATGTAGCAATATAATATGCCGTACAAGGTTAAAATTTAAAAGTTTTTTCAGTCATTTTTAGTACTTAAGTAGTGAACCAAGTTTTGAAATTATGTGAAAATTTAGTTTTAAAATGTATCTAGTTGCTTGCAAGTTACATGTGTTGAGTACGCGAAAGTATTCCAGTATGTAAAAATGGAGAAGTAGCAATAATGCTATATTATGTAAATTTGTAATATTGTAAACGTGTTAGTATAATCCGAAATTAAATTTGAGTGAGAGAATAGTTATAGAGTGGTACCGGAAAAGGATCCATTTTGGATTGGAGCTTAAAAACAGGTATACGATTTTTAATAAGTACTGGTTTTAATTGATGATGATACTTAAAATTTGTATATATTGCTTTGCATTCTTTCGGTTTTAAACTAACGACAAAGTTAATAAAATTTATCACTTTATCTGTATTACCGTTAACACGTTTACCGTACACAATTCAAGAATAAGTCAATTACTACATATTACTTAAGTATAAACCTTGGTTTTCAAGTCAGTTTGGAAAAAAGTTAAGTTGTGTAATTACGGATTACGGGTATTCATTAGAGTAATGTGCATGATATTTAACATTGTTCAATTAATATGATTTAAAGACTAGACTAGACCAGTAAGTTAATGCGTTTGTCATCTTTTCGTTCCTGAAATAAATGAGATGAAAACTTCAATATTTC
Organism: Dicranocentrus wangi; assembly: GCA_036850665.1. NCBI lineage: Eukaryota > Metazoa > Arthropoda > Collembola > Entomobryomorpha > Entomobryidae > Dicranocentrus > Dicranocentrus wangi. Next base: position 761 of record JAANSN010006187.1, read on the forward strand.
CATTGAATGTTAGCTTCGGCGACATTTACAAAACATATATGAACACGGGAACATCTCGAATCAGTAGATGATTTACTCTGTTGTATTTCGTGTTAGGTTACATATTCTAGCAAAAAAGGAAAATTCTATTTAAAAAAACGCGTGAAGCAATTGTTTCGTACGAAGTATGGTATCTCTACAAATGATGGTAGATCGGCCATTGCATTTCATACATGATGGGTGACACATTTTTGACGTTTGTGGGAGGGACCGAGGCTTCATATTTGTGAGTGTATATGCACACCCATGCATTATGAATTTCAAGACTCACTTGCTTCGGTGGGATTTGTACACAATATCCAAGATTACCAATGTACATCGATTTGATTCCTTGTGAATTTCAACATAAAGCTATAAACCCGTATCTACTTTTTTCAACGCATGAAACTCCACATATCTTCATTCTCTTCAACCGTATACATTCTACTATAATTAAAACAATAATAAAAGTACATTTACAAGGAAAATACAATTTTACCACAACCACGCACAAAATGTGCACCCAACAAAAAAAAATATCCGCAAGCCAGATACCATCTCCAAGTCAAGATTACAATTGCAACCGTACCCTAATGGATAAATACTCTGACTGGAATAGGTACAAACACATAAAATTGACTACTCCTACTCCCACTACTAGCCTGATATAAAAAGGAAGCAAAAAGTTCTATCACATCATGTATCTAACTTCCTCCTCTTCCTTCCCACTAAACTGAAACCTCAAAACACACCGTTCGGTTCGGGTTTGGCTTTGCTTTTCCTGGCTAATAGTAGTACACATCGCGTATCTGTGTAGCTCCAGGGTTTTTTCCTCTTCGTCTTCTTTTGATCCAAGCCAGTTTCTTCTCCCACTTTATACTCACTCCTTGGTGCACAATACCATACCAGCCCAGCCATAGCCGTGCCGTAGTAGCTTTTCACTGGGAGTGCATAAAACCGGGTAACAAGGAAAGACCGGAACTTGTTTAAGTAAAGCGGGACCCAACATTCATCAATCACCATGCGACTCTCTGCTGACAGACAGCTGAAATCCATTAATTACGAATCTTCTCCCGGTCCGACATTTCGTCAACAATGCCTCGTCTGCTCTCCACTACTACTCCTCTCCTCCGCGAGCCGGAAAAAAAGTAACCCGGAGTAGAAGGGAGAGGAGAGGAGAGACGCATTTAATAGTCGTTCCGTGAAAACCATGTTGTAGGACAGCAGCTATATTCACATCCCAGCACAGTTCCAGCTCCAATAATGTTCATGGGAGACTGTGAGACGAAGACTGCAACAACAACGTAATCGTTGTAAAGTTGTCTGGTGAGATGCGAATAAGTGGCAAACAACAAAATAACATACTCTGCTGGGACTATTGGGAAATGAAAAATAATGTTGATAAAGTTGTTAAAATGGTGGTGGTGGGTGATGCTCGTCGCAAGTCTGTCGGTACTAGACCTGCAAGATCATCATCATCTTTGCTATTTAAAACATATATACCTAATAAACCCGTCGTAAATGGGATCCTTGCTAAACCGAAATCAGAGGGAATATTATGTTATGCTATGTTAAGACCATAATGCACTTTGAAAGCATTCGGTTAATTATGGCTACTTTTGAGCAACCCAATTTGGGAAAAACCCCTAGAGGATTAAGGCTTTTTCCTATCCAAGTGGAATCAATTAAAATTAAAATTGACAATCTGTTTAGAAAACTGAAAATTATCTCCTTCCATCATTTCCAAACCGTGTTTGTTTGCATACATTATCATATCATAGTGTATATAACAAGGAATATATACCTAATAAACCCGTCGTAAATGGGATCCTTGCTAAACCGAAATCAGAGGGAATATTATGTTATGCTATGTTAAGACCATAATGCACTTTGAAAGCATTCGGTTAATCAAGGCTACTTTTGAGCAACCCAATTTGGGACAATACCCTAGAGTATAAAGGCTTTTCCTATCCAAGTGGAATCTATTAAAATTAAAATTGACAATCTGTTTAGAAAACTGAAAATTATCTCCTTCCATCATTTCCAAACCGTGTTTGTTTGCATACATTATCATATCATAGTGTATATAACAAGGGAACAGAATCCTTCCAACCAGCCACACTATCAGCCACCACCACACCACACCGGACGAAAATGATATACCTGCTGGTTTGTTGTTCCACCACCCTCCTTATTTGTACTCGGTGGTGGAATAAAAGCCATTATTATTAGTGAAAGGTGTGTGTGTGATAAACAAGGAGCGGAGCCGGGTCGAGTCGAGAGAGTGAGCTGAGCTCATTGTATACCTGACTTTTTTATGACTCTCTCCTTTGTCTCCTCACACGGCTACCTGTACACCGCTCTTCTGCACTCCTCTTTCACACAAAAAAATATATGCCAGTGATGAGACAGCGCAAACAAAAACAAACCACCGCACGGTCCAGTTATTTATTAGCTGTTGCAGTAATAAAATGCATATCCGGGTGGTGAGCGGGGACGGGGAGTACATGCAAGCAAGCTAACAAGTGCGATGATGATGAGATATTATACAAGTAGTAGCCATCCAATTCGAACCGCCGCCGCACTTTTGATGACAGTTCCTTTTCATGGATGGATTGTAAATTTTGTCCTTAGTTCCTTAATCCTCGTTACCACCTCGTATTATTATGCATTAGATATGCGGTGTCAACTTGAACTAAAAAAGTATGTATGTGTATAGTAGTAGTATAGCTCTAGCTACTCGAGCTACACGGGAGGATGGTAAAATTTATGGTGGGGTAAATGCTTCCTTTTGACACTCTGAACTGGGTTCGATTTGTCTGGCTGGCCATTTTTTGATGCTCTTACTGTTATTTTGTCCTGTAGAACCACAGGCTTACCGGAGACTTTAAAAAAAATGTATTGCGGGTTATAAACAAAAAAATCATGTTTCAAGTATGCATAGTATTTCTTAAACTACGACGGGAAACTGGGAAGCCCGTGTCAATTAGAAAATGTATATCCAAAACTTTTACCCTTTTTTTTCCTTTCGGAAGTGTCTTCCTTTCCTCCTTCACTATTCATTAAATCAAGAAAGGGGAAAGGGGGTATTACCAACAACCTAATTACTTAACCCTATCGATGAACACAAATATCAGAAGCGTTGTTTTTTTCTCTCTCTCTCTCTAAGAAATTCATGGAAATGACGATCGCGATACGAAAAGTTGGAGGTCTCGGGAATACGAACGGAGCGGAGAGTGCTTCTTTCTATATATGGGTTCCCTGCTTGTTGTGGTTTGGGTTTCATGATGGATCTCTTTGTAGAAGCTCCCCGTGCATGTCACAATTTTTGAAATGCCTTTCCGTGATTGTGAAAGACCTTGTCAGCTCCAATCATTTTACTCATTGATTTTCTGTTTATGTGTCTTGTTTTTATTTCATTATGGCGAATTTTACTTGGGTAGGGAATGTGTGCTCGTGTGGATCATGGGATGAATGTGAATATATATATTCTTGGAAACGTATATATACCTAATGTGTTTGTGTTGTTGTGCAGCTAGCAAACATTTGCCCGAATTTAGACATTAGAGCGTGTCTACTCTCTGTTTCCAGAAATTAGGGAGAAATGCATCTTCTTGATCCCGACCTACCTACCTACCACCGTTCCACAAGTAAAATCCCATTATGACGATTATGAGATTTAGCACTGCGCTGCCCATAGCCAGCCCTCCATGAATTGGTGCTTTTAATGTAATCATAAATGTCTAAAATGAAATGAGATGATTCATAATGACATATGTGCTACAACAATTACATTAAAAATTGGATTGGGGTTCACTCGTTATCAGTGTTACTTTATTAAACAGTTTTTATTACAAATTGTTTCTACATTACAGATTGCTCTCTGTTGTCTCGCAAAATACAAATGTTTCAAATTAATTTGTTATATACACTTACAAATAACCAAATGCTTAATTCTGTATTTCACGGAAGAATTTAACAAATGAATTTCACAAGACCACGCACAGTTTACACTACACACATACGATATATGCAAGATCCTTACGACGTTTTAATAGTAAATTAATACCCGCGATTGCACTTTCCTTGTAGATAAGTTAATGTTTGGCAGTGGGTAGTTTGTCATATTGTTAAGTAATTAGTGATGTATCTGTAAAGCCCTCAAATAATGTTAAATATCTTTAAAAATCCAAAATTATAATCCAATTTACCACAAACTATAATCACGAGAAGTCATACACCACAGCAAACTATATACCCGGAGGAAACTCCACCGTTGAGAAATTTCTCAACAAACTTCCTTCTCCTCGTCACCACTCTTCTTCCTCTTCTTCGGCATCCCATATAGTTTCCCCAAACTCAACAAAACCAAGAGGATTTTGCCATAGGGAAGCACTGTATTCCATTGCATTGCATTGCGCATATAGTAGGATTGGCTAAGGGTACAATCACATGGCCAACTTGAAAAGCCCATCCTCCGCTACCACCACTACTCTATCCACCACCACCGCACCACCACCACCACCACCACCACTTACTTACTTGGTATCCAAAATACATGCACACTTTTCCCTGATTCCCTTTACCACACATTTTCCCAGAGTGAACTTGTCTGTTTTTGGTTGTGAGGACGAGGATTTTACTAACTTCCCAGCAGCAGCTCACTACCAGGGAACGGGAGAACCACACATATATATTCCCAAAACATATATTACTGCATAAGTTATACACAACCAACCAACCAACTCACACATCACATCACTGTAAATCTTAAAATCAGCCCCATATAATATGCATACATGCTACGCTAGAGAGAGAGAAAAAAGAGTGACTGACTACGTGTGTATATTATATCGGAGGAGGATGATGATGAGGATATGCATGCAACAGTAGCAACATTTTTGATGTGTTTGTGTGAGAACACGTAAAAATAGTGTAAAGATGTGCGAGTGGTGCTGGATAGATGGATGGATAGATTGGATGTGTGATGTGATGTGGCTATATAATGTAATGTTATGTACACGACGAAACGGCTGAGGAGAGCTCTGGTTAGTTTAGCCAGCGTACTTACAAAAGCTACGTACTTATACTACTTACGTACATCATCATATCATTCCACAGCAAAAGACTGGGTGGACGGACGGATGTTGAAGCTTTTTCTTTTTATGTATTATTGCCACGTTATTAGAATTAGGGAAAAGTTGTGTCGGTACAGGAGAGGGGCTTATATGCAGGGCCACCACCACACACTACTGGCGTGAGTGAGTAAAGCAGTGGATGGATGATGGCAACTTTCAAACGTTACCAAACAAAACTACTGCTCATGCCACAAATCGTCGGGCTAGTAGTTGGTAAATGCACTATTAAAAGTGTGCCATAGCCATAGCCACACAGCAGCAGCAGCAGCAGCGTCTCAGGCAGGCAGGCAGAGAAAACATACGTAATTCTTGTGTGTATCAAAAACTTGTCTCAGATGTGGAGAGCGGCGGAGAGCACATTGCATTCCGTTTTTTCTTCTTAAAACTCACCTCTCTCCTCTCCTCTCTGTAGCCCTTGCCATTGGGCTGGCATGCCATATCAGCTCGAGGAGCAACTGAGTTTACAGCTATAATTCATTGAAATTACGTCAACTACACACAGTTCGTCTTCGCTCTTGGAGGAGACATCAAAGAGAAAGTCATTCGATGTTTGACTAGCAAACAGTCATCATGAGCCAAAGGGGCACTCTGGTTGGCACTGTGTCATTCTAAATCATATTATTGGATTCTCTCACTCGCCACGCAATAGTAAACATCAAACACTTTACAAGTTTATGAGGAGGGATGAGGAGAAAAGTGAGATTTCAAATGTCAACCTGTTTTCTCTCCCGAAACGAAAGTGATTAACTCATTATACGAAGACGTTGAATGTTTGATTTCAAATTTAAATAAAAAACAAAAAGGGATAATAATTAGTGGGAGAAATTATAGCATGGTCCCAAAGTGAGGAAAAAAAAGTTGTGCAATAAATAAAAACCGGTGAATGGATAGTTTATTTGAGAAAATCCGCACTTATGGTTCATATATACCCAGGCAGGGACGGAAGAACACATAATATAAGCTTCACATGTGAATGCGTCCAGTCATGTACGGTTGTGAAGATTCATTGAGCCACAGAAAATGATTCACAGTCAGTTCAGTTGTGAGCCAGCTCTCTGAGAGACTGCTGACTAGAAAGGATATACTACTGACTGGGCTCAGTTTGAGTGAGGTGCAGAGAGACTCTCCTCGCATCACATCATTTTACCGTGTGCACAAGGTGCGAGCAGAGCAGAGCAGCAAAGCAACAACGGGAAAACATCTGTTCTGTTTTGTCCCGTTTCGGGAACTCCATGTGACTCCCTCAGATTTACCTCGGGAGGAGGACCACAACTTCAAATTTTCACAGTTGACCCGACCTTTTTTATGCAATTAGCGTGACTTTCGGGTGTGAAATGGTGAAGAAATTGTAGGGATGGGAGAATCTCACTTTCCCCCAGTGACACCTTTCACAAGGAAATTAGCATGGAAATAGAACTGATTTCCAAGGAACATTATTCGGAAACTGTAGGTTAGGATGAGGAAGGGGGGCTGATGTCGAAAAAATTTGAAAAATAAAAATTGTTGATAGTCAAAAAAAAATTTCAGTGGAGAAAGCTCAAAAACAATATGTGTTATTCAAGAAGTGAACCCATAATGTGCAAGTCGAGAGCTGGTTGACAGCTGCTGGATATAGTTTAAAGTTTTCTCCAGGAAACAACACACTGTTTCTCCTCCATCGTTTCTAAACATAAACTGGCTAAAGTTTTCCAAAAAAAAATCGTGGGAAAATGAGCTCATACCAAATTTGTCAATTCGCTAGCTGCGTGCTACAACGGCTCTCGCGGTGGACCAGACCCGTCCACAGCGAACGACTATTATCCCGGGGCGGCAGCAGCATCAAGTGGTGCCGGGGGAGGGGGAGGTGCTGCTGGATCAACTTATCCAAATTGCTACTCACCTGCCACAGCTGCTCAGGCTAATTACTACGGAGGCTCGCCAACTCACCATGTGACGAATTTGTCAAACGGGTCCGACTACCGAACAAACGCTCCTGGTCTCAATGGTGGCTCAGTATTACCGCTGTCCGGCTCCCTGACAAATAATCCCAGTTGCAAATACGCCTCCTCCGCACTGAACAATAACAATAGTAATACCAATAATAATAACAACGCTGGTGCAAACAACCCAAACAATATTGTGTCAAGTGGGGGAGCTAGTGGGGGACCTGGTCATGGGGCAAACGCGAATGCTGTCGTGGCCGCAGCGGCTGCCGCGGCCGCACTTGTTGGACTGGAGACAGGTCTTGCCAACTGCGGCTCCCCGCAAGATTTGACCACGAATAGTAACGGGTCATCGGCATCGAGCTCCGTTTGCAGTACCCCGAGAAGTCCACCGCTGGGGAGTGGAGGGAGCACTGGGGGCAGGAGTCAGAATAGCCAAAACTCACAGTCAAACTCTTCTCATAATTCCACAAGTCCGAACTCGAATAATGGCAGTCAAAGTCAATCAGGAAATACCAAAGGATCGTCGGGAAATCCGCCGCAGATTTATCCCTGGATGAAAAGGGTTCATCTGGGTCAAAGTAAGTTTTTTGAAGAATTGGGAAAATGAGACGTTTTTATTTGGGAAATGAAATGAAATTGTTTACAGACTGTCACATCTATGCTTGTTTTATACGTTCATGAGATATTTCTGAAAATCCAACTAGGCGCATACCGGATAGGTTCGGTTTCTCCATGAGTTTGTTTGAATTTTTAAAAAGCTACTGGAAAATTGTAATTGTTTGTGATTGTGAGATTCATTGAGGTGAAATATCTCATTCCGGGATCTTTGTTAGATTATCGTAATATTCTTAAACAAAGTAAGCATATTGCTCATTACAAGTGAACCCGAAAACCTTCACGCCTTCTTTGAATCTCATTTTAAACCCACTTGATAAGTAATGTCATCTTAAAGAGCCCTTAATATGCGATGGGATTATTAAAAAGATCCTGGAAAATTGTAATTGTTTGTGATTGACTCACAATCAGTGTATGAGAAAGTGAGAATCATTGAGGGGAATATCTCATTCCAGGATCTTTGTTAGATTATCGTAATATTCTTAAACAAAGTAAGCATATTGCTCATAAGAAGTGAACCCGAAAACCTTCACGCCTTCTTTCAATCTCATTTTAAACCCACTTGATAAGTAATGTCATCTTAAAGAGCCCTTAATATGCGTGGCAGGAAGGGACTAACTAACAAAAAAAAAATCTCCCACAGATCCTTTCCTCTTCTCTCCTCATCTCTATTAAACTCTCTATAATGTCATAAAATAGTTATGTGACGTGGTAAAAATATGTAGAACAAAGTCTGGATGAAAAAAGTACACACAAACACACACACACTTCTTATGAATGGTTTTTGTTGCATAATAGAAATACACATTGCAATCCTCCACCAACCAACCAACCAACCACACATATGCCCCATAAGGCTCACAAGACATTCAGCTCGTAAATCTTATTTTCGCCCTTTCAAGTCAAAACCTTCTTGCTCCTCTGTGTGTCTCACTTACTCTAAGCTATAGATTCAGAGATTCTCAGTAGTAAAAAAAAAGATTTTCATTCTTATTGCATGACTGTGTGCGTATTACCACTGTTCCCGTCCTGGGGTTTTATGGTTCCTTCGTGAACACAACATTTCCTCCGCTATTTTCACAACTTTTCCATCTCACATGTTTACGGGGCATTATTTAAAAAAGGGACAATTTACGGACTTGTTAGTCCAGCCTCATTGTGTTATTATTACAAGTTATTGAGATTCAATATTTTTGTTGGAATATTTGGGTTGTGTTGTTGTATCAGGATCGCGGAACATGTTTGCTTTGTCAGAGAAGCAGGTCCTCATAGTTCTGTTACGACATTTCAAAAATTCCTATGCTATTTGCTAACCCTAAACACCCTGGATGATGACGACGACGACGACGATGATGATGATGCAAGAGGCTGAATTTTTCCGAGATTTGACTCAAGAGCCAGCTATAACATGTGTACAGTTACATTATTTAGCTGATTTGTACCCCTTGTAGTTGAGAAAAGGTGACACACACTTCTCAAAAATAAGTATGTATACCTATACCGTCATCATCATGACCGTCGTGTGTTGTGTGAGGCACAAAGATTGGGAAATGTATTATTTGTTCATGGCGACGATGCATGGAACATTTCCGCTTCCATTTTGTTAAAATCTTGCATATTTGAAACGGAGAAGATGATGATGATGCAAGAGGCTGAATTTTTCCGAGATTTGACTCAAGAGCCAGCTATAACATGTGTACAGTTTCATTATTTAGCTGATTTGTACCCCTTGTAGTTGAAAAAAGGTGACACACACTCCTCAAAAATAAGTATGTATATCGTCATCATCATGACCGACCGTCGTGTGTTGTGTGAGGCACAAAGATTGGGAAATGTATTATTTGTTCATGGCGACGATGCATGGAACATTTCCGCTTCCATTTTGTTAAAATCTTGCATATTTGAAACGGAGATGGAGGGCCTGGGATATTTGAGCTGGTGTATGACTTTAGAAAACTGTGAGAGTGGTGGATGGATGGACGGGTTGGGTATCCAATTTCAAAGTCTTGCTCTTGCCACTCATCTTCCGAGCTAGAGTTCATTATTAGGCCATTATTATGACAGGAATGTGCATGAGCGGGCGCTTGGGGCTGGGATTATAATTAGTAATTTGGATTATCTTCACATTTTAAACTGGATTAAGCATGGGAGCATGAGGTTCAAATTTGCTTGACTTTAACGTTGTTATAATTCGTATAATACGTACGGTAGAAGTGATAATACAGTAGGTAGTTCGGAGATTTTGCATGGTTGAACCAGGTTCAAAACTAAATACTATAATGTACAGTGTATGCACAAGAATTTTGGATTTTCCACAATTGAGCAAGGGCTCCTCTTTCAGCCAGCGCAGCAGCAATATTTCGAAAAAAAACAAACAATTGTCTATCTCCGACAATGTATAGCTCCTCCACTCCACGCAGCCTATAATTATGGGACGGAAAGAGGCTGTGCTATATGCTGTTGGGTGGGTGGGCACTCTTGAAACCTCATGCTCATCCACTTGCAACCATTTATAGCATTTTTTTGGTTGTTGTTAGTCAATATAT
>JAANSN010006188.1:0-11001 GCA_036850665.1 Dicranocentrus wangi
TCTAAAAAATTCAGTTTTTACAAATCACGCATTTCTCCTGCAATTTTGATTGATTATTCTCCAAGTCCTCCAGTTCTTTGGTTGATATTATTTATTTATGTATAATGTATATGCATATTTGTTCCTTCTGTATGCGGATGGCATGACCGTTTATTTTATGCAATGGCGTGGTTCATATTTAAACATGTTACATACCTATATGTCTATTTGGAATAGCAAAATTCTCGGTAGGCGTTTCACCTACAACCGCGTAGCATAACTGAGCATTTAACTTCCACCATAAAGTGATGTGGTTTACGACGAATAATTTGAAAACTGAAGAATTGGCATGTTTCGAAAGCATCCTCTAATCTTTGCGTAACGCTACCCAAAGCATGCCCCCTTGCCAACAGTTTAAAAACGCTGATTGTTTGCACAACCACTTCAAGACGGAAAATTAGGTTTCAGTTTCAGTTTTCCGGTTTGGCGACCACTTTGAGCACTGCGACTATTCAGGTGCGGGTGTATAAAGACGGTCAAGATTTAGGTTCTGCAATGCAAAATGCAATTGATCATATGGTCACTCAGTCATGGGTTCCGTTCCAGTTGACTTGACCGATAATGGAAAATAATGACTTCTTGGGAGCACGACCGAAGTATTTTAAGAGGATAGACTGGTGCTCGGTGATGTGATATGTACATCTGGATATGGCTGGACGTATTCATCGGCTTAATTAATCGGCTAATTATGGATTGTCTTGAGGTTTATGCAGGGTTATACAAATATTTCACGTTTCACCACGCACGATACTTTTCTTCCGTAAGTTTTACCGAACACCTTAAATTAGCATTCAGCATCCAGTATTTATTTAGTAAAACTCCCTTGTTGAACATACTCGTTTGCCATTTTTCATTCAGGATTTGCATCCCAGAATAATTCAGACTCCATTAGAGAACCAAGTGGGTTGGGTACTAATTTTATAATTGAATTAGCGAATCAGCAGGAGTACAGCAAGCCATATATCTTTCTTTAGAGTTCGAGAACAAGACATTAATTATGTGTGAAGGTAAGGGAGCATCTCCATTTTCGCCTCATTGAAATGAAATGAACGAGGAGATAATGCACAGATTGTGTGCATATGTTACCATCCGAAAAAACACGTGGACAGTGTTTTCTAATGAATTGCAAATGCAAAACCTACATTCGTCACTTATTACTACTACTACCATATTACTTACTACTTCCTTCTGCCTGACGCAATTTAACAATCGAACTTCAGTTCGCTCGGCAGCAGATACACTACAAATTCAACGGTGCACTTCGTTTCGCACATGCAGTGTGTGCCGCCATAACAGAGGATTCCTCAGTTTTTACTTCCGAACAGGCCAAAGAAGACACAGAGCATGCAGTAAACTCAGCTCAAACTCCACATCTTTATTTCCGTCATGTCATGAGGAACATGCGTATGAAAAAAAGCTTTTAAAGCTCCTTCATGTTCCACTGACATGCCGAAAAATGTGTGCGAGCTGAAAGAACAGACATTTTTTACACCATGACTAGTTTCCTCTTCAGTTTTATCTCTAATCCAAAACAGTATTGGTATTTAATGTGTAAACTTGTCTATTAAACGTTTTTTTTACTTTTTACTGAAAACAGGGCCGCGAGTGTACGGAAACAGGATGCCAAAGAGTATGTTGATCACAACAACGAAAAAAGTTCAAGAGAAAATTGTCGCCGCTCATAATCTTTTTCGAGCCAACGTTAAGCCAACCGCATCCAATATGCTTGAAATGGTAAAAGAATGGGCATGTTGTTTTTTACTACAAAAAGCCTCGTGTCTTAACATTTTTTTTAAAATTCAATTTGCATTAAATAGCCAGTTTAAAATGACAATCACTGCACATGGCAGCAGAAAAGTAGTGGACTAATTAACAGCAAGTTATGCACCACCGCCACCACCGTCATAATGTAATGTAGTTCAGTTGGTAATTGAGGAAAAGTGCTTAGCTATGCGTACCACCAGCGACCATTTCAAGTGGACGAGTGTTGTATAGAATGTGTAGTGTCCTAGAATAAGCCATCATGGGAGATTAGCATACTAACGTGAATTATGAATGCGTGCATGCACAAAAACTATGTCTCATAAAACTATTTGCATACAATGAGTAACTATACATGTAAGAATAAGATAACATGATGAGAATGTTGGGAAATCTCCTTTCCCTGCTGTGCAAAAACTTGTGTTTGTCAATTGGGAACGGGATAGTCGCGTTCATTTTTGGTCATTTATTACGGTCTCTCAATGAGCAAAAACTTTATCAAATCAAGTGCACAAAAACTAAGCTATTAGATTTTCCTTTTGACATCTTAATAGTACCACTGTACCACTATAAGGAAATGGAGGAAAGAAAGAAAAGTAATAAGTTTAAAGCAAAAAGATGTGTGGCTGAGCCAGGAATCGAACCTGAGTCTCTCGCTTACCGGAATTGTGGTTATAAATAATATGGTAGGTTAGAGCTATGCTGAATATTTTTTAAACCGACTAGACTGAATAGTTACACAGTTTCAATTGTTGTTACAACAATGCTTATCCTAGTAATAGAATGTTACAACTAATACTAATATATTAAGTGTTTGTCCTGCCACCCGGGCCATGACACGTTTTCAATTCATTTACATGAACTCGGTATTTAAATTCATTTCTCCGTGCGAGCATCATACCACTAGACCACTCAGCCACACTCTCCACCAGCCTCGCATTTCATCCCACCACTTATGTTTCATGAATTATGTAATATTTCATAAAAAAAATGTGTGAATTTAAGGCAAAGACTGGTGGAGTCCGAGGCACGTTTTTGGAGTAAGGCAATAGCAGCAAAACAAGTGATCAGAATTGGCATTTAGTAAGTAGGAAGGAAGAGAGAAGCTGGCATGTTACGAGTTTATGACGGGCAGTCAACATTTTGGATTTTTTTTTTGGATTACGCACAACTACACTATATACATTGTGATTGTGAGCGAGTGATTCAAGTGTTACTTGTTGAGCTACGTCATGCGAAAGGATTTGATTTTGAAATGCGTAGAGCGTGGAGGAAGCTCAGACGATTCCTGCTTTGGCTTGCGCAGTGAAAGGTGGGAGTAGAAAGAGGTGTTTTGAAATGTGACAATAACCTGTCACTTGGCATGGGGGGCATGTGTCCCTCTTCAGCAATGATGGAGTGACGCGTCATGATATCGTTAATTTCATGTACGCCTCTTGCAGCCATCTCAGAATACTCCTTGTTTTCCTCTGAGGAGTAGAGTAATTTGAACAGTTGAACTTTTGCGAAATGGCATGTATTCTGAGAATTTATGAACTTGATAAGCCAGAGGAGTCGATTTAAACGATACAAATTATGGTAATAAGGGGATACCACAAGGAACTAAATTTTCCGAGAGTCAAGTGTCTTTACCTCTTGTGTAAAAATGCTGGTGCTTTATGGTCAGTAATTTTTTCATGCAGGCTTAAATTGTCTAAAAAAAGGAACGAAAAAATATTTGAACAAGATCAGAGCAAAAAATGACTTTTTGGGTGTGCTTGTGCATGCATCCACCACAATCACACCACCTCGAAAGAAAGAACTTTGCATCCTCTTATTTGGACATCTCATACGAGTATTATTGAAGGCTTGTAGTAGGGAGTCAGTAGTAGTAGTATACAATCTGACCTGAATGATCGCACGCGGAATGAGCAGGCAAAACCTGGGCTCTGCTCTGTGGAAAATTGTCGTGTTCCCAAAATCAGTATAATTTATGCAACCCTGCCAATAATATTATTGTGGTTATTTTATGCACTCGTGAACTTGAGTCTAGACGTCGAGTAGAGCTTCTTTCCCCGAGTAAATAGAAAAAAAATGCCCATCAATTGTTGGCTTTGCTCGTAGCGTCAATGTGGATTTTCAGATTTTTGCATGTGGTCATCATGAATGAATGTCACCCAGGGAAAAAATATTGATGACTTGATTTCCAAACGAGATAGGGGTGGATTATGGCATTGCAAATTGCAACAAGTTATCCCTGTTTTCATCGACACCTTCTCAACCTGCATAATTGACAGTTCACTATAAAACGTTTGAATGTAGAGCTGGCATGCCGGTGCCGCCAAGAAAGCTCAAAGGTGGGCTGAGCAGTGCCAAATGCTGACACACGATAATGCGACGGATCGTTGGACTGAGTTTTACGGACCTTGTGGACAAAACATCTTTATAGCTACTCACAAAGTTCCCTGGTAGGTGCTCTAAATATCGTAAATAAATGAATAAATGTTCTGTACTCTTTCTTATGCGATCCTTGCAGGTTTTTAATGAAAGGAGAAGAGAAAAGTGAGTTGTGTTGTATCTTTGTGTTTGTAGGTTTTTTGCAATTAAGATGTGGTATCTGGAATATCGAAACTTCACCTACGGCTCCCCACACAATGATCTCGGAGTCGTTGGCCACTACACACAAATGGCAAGTGAACCCTTTGGAAATAATCCTGCTTCCGTTGTTCTTCCAAGTTTCTTTTTTTTAAACAGCATACATATTATCATATGTGTGCCATATGATTTGCCATTATGCATTCCAATCCAGTAATAACATGTTCGTTCAGCAATGCTAATTGCAGTCACGAGCTGATTTATTGCCGACATGCGACACATCTCAACCTCAACCAAATTACATTTTATACCACACTTATTATTACATCCCGTTAATGCTACATTTATTTTGAGTGGTTGTTGGCCAAACAGCTTTAAAGAAACTATTATTCATTATTATTACTCCTCTCTTGGTTGCTTCCAGGTATGGGCATCAACTCACAAAGTTGGTTGCGGCTATGCCCAGTGTACCACGTCGCGTGGGAAGCCTTACTACAACTACATTTGCAATTACTGCCCCATGTAAGTTTTTACATAATGACCCTTAATTAGTGTCGCGGGCCCCTGCGGGGAGTGCAGTATGCAATTAGTGAAAGAATCTGAATAACACGAGGAGAATCCACTCTGCTCTGCAATGCAACAAGTTGTGACACTGTTTTCATTATATTTGCAAACTGTCTTCTCGACCTGCCTCTCCCGCCTCCGCACAAAGCAATTGAAGCAGTTAGTATTTTTCTAAAAACAGCTCACAATCAGCCTCAAGTGTCCATTCCATTCTGGACTATCACTTTTCTTTTACGCTTTTGGCGAAACATCTGGTTTCTGCTCCTTTTTGCAGTTAATTCGGAAATTAAAAGTTTGTTAGATGAGATTTATCAGGGTCGAATTGAGTTAACTAGGAACGGAATAAAGAATAACGCGGAGAGGGAGACAGGAAGAGAGACTCCTCCACCATTTTCGTTTTGTTTCACAGTGGGAACTACATCGAGCACCTTGGGAGACCTTACAACAAAGGGCCCACATGCGGCGAGTGTCCGGATCATTGCAGCGAGGAGACCAAGTTGTGCACGAATGCATGTCCGTTCGCAGATCTCTGGGTGAACTGCCACGAGTTGAACACAGAATGGCATGAGTGGCTCTGCAAAGACAAGAGCAAAGAGGGACTGCGAAGAAGAAAACACTGCCGAGCAACCTGTCACTGCCGAAATAAGATTTTGCCGAGATATTCGTGAGCAGCTAGAGTCTCTAAAAATGGATTGATTCTGTCACGAAAAAAATATACATAATCTAGGTAACAACATGCCATATCAATATCATTAAAAATCATGTTCATGTCACGTACAAAATGAGATTTTGGAAAGTAACAAGCCTCATTTTGGGAATACACATGTTTTCATTTTTCTTTTCTTTTCAATAATCACATTTTTGTTCATACCCCCACCCCCACCTTCTGTCAGGGTTACGGTGAAGGAAAACTGGTGGGTAAGGCCAGGTAGCCAGAATGAGGCTTGGTTTTATTCAATTTTGCTATATTCATCTTTTTAAAAAAGTGTAGGTAAATGAATTTAATAGAACCACACGCACGTCAGGTGGACTTGAAGTAACAAAATGCCAAAAAAGTTGATCAAGATACGATTTATTAGACACCACGTAAAAAATGCCATGTGGATTATGTGGAATGTAAAGTGCAAAATGCATGTAACACTTCATTTTAAGCAAATACTCGTTCTCATCGTGTAAATATTATTGTTACGTTACGGAACTTAACAGAGTAGGTAATTTGTAAGAAATATTAAAAAATCAGTCATGTACGATATTTATGTAGCAAACAAATTAAATTAATCATACAGTTTATTTATGTGTTTTCTTGAAAGTCATTAATACATTTCACGGTGCTCTGACTTTCTGCTCATCAACCATGTGAAATTCCCACTCACAATCAGTAATATGCAAATTCAGGCAAACTAACACAACTGCACACGAAAATGCATACCTAAATACACAAGAATGATACCTACCCAAATACCGAAGGAGAGATATTGCTTCACACACGTGAATGGAGGTGGAGTGGAGAGTCCTAGTTACTTCACCGATAAAAAATTTCTTATTAGTTTCGGACATCCTTAGGTAACCCACATGATGATAATAATCAACACCAAATCAGAGTCAGGGTCTCTCTGCTTCTTTCTTATGCAATGCAACTTTTTTCATATTTTTCATGTGCTAATTTCCAACCACGTACCAATCCATACAAAACACAATCTCCAAACAAAATAATAATAATAAATTCATTGCCACATTACATCACCATCCTCCGCTCCTCAAGAACATAAAGTAAACCAAGAAGCATGATACTACCTGGTAATTGATGTACTACATTCCCTCTCGTGCCTCTACCTACAATTTACGGTAACAAACATCATCCTTTTTTGGTATAAAATGGAGAAAAAGCGTATTATATTATATTTATTGCAACGACATAAAAGTAGCAAGCAAGCATGTGTGTGGCAACACAGGAAGCATCAAGATTTGCAATGTAATGGAGCTTTGCACTCAACTGCTCAGCAGAAAACTATTTATTACTTTAAAAAAAAGTATCGCTGTGCTCAAATTACTCACATTAGCGAGGCACTACACGCACACCTCAAAATTTTTGGGGGGATTTCCTTCGACCAAACGATAAAAAATGGGTATGCATCGATGAAGAAGGTAAGCATCGCAGGAGCCCCAAATCAGATGATTCATTGAGCTCTTGATTTCTGCAAAAAAATACGTATGCTCTGGTGGTGATGATGGCAGGTGATGATGATGATGATGATGATGATACTGATGATGATGGCTACGCTTCAAATGATTTTCTCCCAGAAATCTTAGGTCTCACTCACATCAGATCAGATAGCCTGTTTGCCTAGGATTTCGTTACAGTGGCTATACGACTGGGATATGGTTTTCAAAAATCAATGTAGAGCATCCAACTTCCGATTAAGAGACAGTCTTCACAAACCAGAGTTAATGTGAGTGGGGTGAAATGCTCAACTGGTGGGTACATTTCGAACAATGTTTGTACTTTAGTTGGAATAATTACAATTTGTGTGCTCTGCAAATGTCTACTTTTGGTTCGTCACCCAGCAAATGACAGGAATTACCACAATACGGGGTTTTGAAACTAACTGCTTCCAGTTTCTCTGCACTGTTGTTTGTGTGATGCGGCACAAGTAAACACCAGAACAGAATTAAACTGCTTCTCATTGTTTCTTTCCTTTAACTTTAGCAAAAAATCTGAGTGGGAGTGGGAGGGTGAAAGGGAACTGGGCTAACAAAGTGGAAGTAAAAATGTTGAAATTGTGAGAGGGTGAAAAGCGGTAGATAGTAATAAAAAGTAGTCATGAACTTTAAAAAATATATGGTTGACTAAAAAAGCCTAACATTTTTTGCAAAATGTTGAACGCAAGCACCGTGAGCTCACAAAGCTTCCGGATTTACACTCGCGCCTAACCATAACTAATTAATATAGCTCGTCGACATAATATAGGACTACACGTCTTGCTGAGTTCAGTTTGCTTCATTGTGTGACAGAAACAGGAATTGAAAATTTTCTTTTTCTACTTATCAGTTGAATACCGGTAGATATCCAGTATTTCGATTTGCGCCAAAACTTGCTATTCGCGTCGTAAATGAAAAAGGGGAAATAGGAAGTAGCCATTCCGTACACAAAAACACAACGTATTTCATCATTACATTGTTCCATCTATGCCTAAATACAAAATATTGTTCGTCTGCACCCCTCTCTCACCAACTACAAAAATACGTCTTGATCCTTTACGTGCAACAACAAGGTGACTCCTGCCTATTTTGCATGCACAATCTGATTGTGAGTGAGACTGGCGATTGCTTGTAGCGATTTGTGACGCAACCCTCACCCCCTCAACGCTACAGAAACGCAAGTTTTAGAGCAGTTTAGCAAAATCATAAAAATAAATGGGTTACGACTGACAAAACCATCCGTAGAGTAAGTACCTCCTCGTACTTACTCGCTTACTCACTCACTCAGCCAGTATAGTAGTGGGGAACAACTGGTACTAAAAATGTGCAAACTAAAAGTTGAAGCAGCTAAGCTCCAACTTAAATAATAATATCATCAGTAGAGCACATATTCTAGCATAAATTCCTAAGAGCTGTGTGGTGAGCAAGCAAACTAATTATTTCATGAAGCAGAAAATGATGCACTGCCAAAATGGCGAGGGACTAATAAAATGGCAAAAATTAGCCATGTAACACAATATAGTCAACTCTAGAAGCATCTTGCGCAATTAATAAGTGTCTGCACATGTTACCAACACTAAACTCAACTTTAGTTTCTGGCTTATCTCCCATATCTCAACTTGCAGTCCATCCATGCATTATCATTATTATTATTATTCCCCTCACATCAGACGATAATATGGACTTGTTTAGTCACCCCCTCAAAACCAGTAGACGAATTAAACCAACTCATTTAACCATTTTGCGCGCAATGAATCGAGGGGCTGTATATTCGGCAAAATTAGTGGCATTCGCTAACCAACAACAGCTCATAACTAGGGGTATTCGCAGCGCAGCAGTTGCCGGCGTTAGCAATTTTTTTTATCAGTACTAATTATAATCCTATTTAAAAATCAACTTATGAATTAATCCGCTCTTGTGAAGAAGATTTTATTCTATTTCGAAAACAAAGTTCATATAACACAACAACACTCGTAACTAGTTGTAAGGTCTGTTATTGTTATTACATCGTTGTTCGAAATGATTAGGATGGTAATCAGATTGGAAGGTGTGCTTGGTAATTAGATCGTATTAGATTCAGATTTCTATCCCGAGGAGGAGGAGTAATCGCTATCCTCTAAATTTTTCGAGGTGAAAAAGCAAGTGTTAACTAGACTGATAGGAATCCTGCTGAGTGCTGCTGCTCGAAACTATTCTCGAGTTACATTTTTTTAGCTCTATTTACCAGGTGGAGTGAGAAAAGGAAATTATTCAATCATGTATAAAATGTTGGCGCAGTGGTGCTTCGAGATTATCGAGTTTCTTCAAATTCTGAAAATTATTTTGGAGTGGGAGCTGGAAATGGGACCGAGGAGAAAGTATGACGAGGAAACGACGACGGACGACTTTGGGAATTTAAGTTACAAGCAAAATGTTAACTGCGCCTGAATGAAGTAGCTGATCACAANTTACAAGCAAAATGTTAACTGCGCCTGAATGAAGTAGCTGATCACAAATGCAGGCCATGTCGTGTTGCAAATCGAAATGATTTGTATTTGATCAATTTTAACGCTCCATTCAGTCATCGAGTTTTTGGGAATGGTATCTCTAACTGAATCTCTGAGATTGAAGAACTACGTAGTGTAGTCTAATTAACTGTCCTGTTAGCTGTGCATGCAAAATGCAAGCTTGCATGTCGCCCTGTTCAAAGTGGATATACCCGTGCTGCTGCTGCTGCGCTGCGTAATAATAATATACCTGCCATTTGCATACGTTGCGTTGCAAGTTACAATCCGCTACGCTGCACTCATTATACATCAGTCAGTCAGATCTGGCACCACAGTGGTCATCAAACTGGGAGGAAGCGGTGCCGGTAAGTTACCAAGACCAAAATACAATTTACAATCCGCTACGCTGCACTCATTATACATCAGTCAGTCAGATCTGGCACCACAGTGGTCATCAAACTGGGAGGAAGCGGTGCCGGTAAGTTACCAAGACTAACAATAAATGCCATTCGCAAACGACTTCTATTCTAAACTATTGTCATGCTCATCAGTCTGCTCTGCTCCAAAGTCCACATAGTCCCGTGTTTGCTTGCACCAAATCCGCATCCGTGACAAGTGACAAGAAGACATTATTTTTTGAGCCTGCATTCTTATTTGGTATTTAGAGGCTACCACAACCAAACTAATTAATTTCGGACCACATTACAGCATTTTCTGTTGTCCTAATCCTCGTCGTGTAGTTCGCATGAGCTTTTCACATTTAAACTTGAGCTACTTCACAAACACATGCACACAATAATCGTATCATCACAAACATCTCTTCAAA
Organism: Dicranocentrus wangi; assembly: GCA_036850665.1. NCBI lineage: Eukaryota > Metazoa > Arthropoda > Collembola > Entomobryomorpha > Entomobryidae > Dicranocentrus > Dicranocentrus wangi. The sequence continues at coordinate 10,450 of JAANSN010006188.1, forward strand.
TCCCTCCACACTCCGCAGCAGCAGGGCCATAATATAATGGATTGAAATATGAAATGCCTAAAATTCCAAGGGATGCATGCCTTCACCGTGTCTACATATTCATAACAACCTGCATACCTACTCGCAATCATTCAGAAAAACAAAATACACACAGTTTTTAACATCCTCCTGTTGAAAAGTGCACCAAATTAAGTATTTTATAAATGTACATCCCCACATTTTATTTCACACAAGCTGAAGCAAGGCAAGGCTACATAACAAAGTAGGATCAAGTTGCTCTTGCTCTACAAAATTAAAACGCTCTCAACTTGCAAAACCCAGCAACGTCGTCTTCAGCTCCTGTGATAACCACCATAATCTGCCTAAAATATCTTTAAACAAAAGGCAAAGGTTTTATACCCATGAAATACAAAAGTTGAACACGGATAAACAACAATAAAATTCCTTTTCGTAAAGGGCATCCCATTCTCTGAATTCCATCCACACAAACAATCTTTTTTTTTCTGGTGCTTACTGTACATTACAGCTGTAGCACAACCTTTATGAAAAAAA
>JAANSN010006189.1:0-11001 GCA_036850665.1 Dicranocentrus wangi
ATTTATATCTTTATTATATATTGGTATTTTTTATTTTAAATGTAACATTTTTGGCAAAATAAACATATTTTTATTTTAATCCTTTAATTCATGTGGTTTCATTTAGGTATTATTAGCTTTACCGGTTTCGATTCACCAAGGACGCCTGAAAACATGTCTGGGGGCTAGGGGGAAGTCGTGCACGGTTTTTTGTGATACTTGGGATGGGATGCGGTTACACAACTACTTTTTTACTAGTCTTTCAAGTAGATAGTGTCTTTGTTCGACTAATAATGCATATGATATTAAAATGCTTTACTTGGCAGGCGTAGCAATTTTATTTGCAAATTAGAATTGCATGAATTCGCAAATGTTCAATATGCATTGAGCAATAATTGAAATCAATTGAGTAATTAGATGAGGACTTGAGGAGATGGAGGGAGGGGGTGAAGCTTGATAGTGTACATTAAAAGAGCCACTCTATTTCCTTTTCACCTCATCATAACGCGACCTATATTTAGTAGGAATATAGGTTGAGTAATAATAACTAAAGGCTAAGCGGGCGTTGTGTAATTGCGAAGAACCAGGGAGGAAATGACGAAACATTTTGGCGACAGCTTTGCAAAACAGTCGCAGACGTCCTTCAATTCAAATCCGAATCTGAGGTAAACATAGAATGTGTAAGATTCTCCTCTCCTCCGATTCCCTCCCCTCATTCTTTCTCAAGACTATTCAAGGACGTTTCCTTCCTAGAGGTTTAATTACACAACTTTCATTGATTTAGAGGTAGAAATGATTGTCTTAAAACAATTGATCCATTGTGCCATGCTTATAATGTCCTCATAGTCACACTTCATTGCCAAATAGTTGACCTTCAAGGAGTGATCCTGTGGCTACCTACAAAAGCTACCTGTACTTCAAACACTAAATTCAGTCTTATCTCCGCTGACGCCGGACTAGGAATCATCCACCTTGAACCAATCTTGGAACCATCCGAATCCGATCACCTCCCTCACGAAATGGTCGGTGCAGATGTTACACCAGTAGTTTTTGTAGATTCACAGGTGGAGGTGTTGGTAGCAACCCGGTCGAAACCGGTCACCCGTCAAAATCCCAACATTATACGTACTTTGGATGCAATGTCCCTCCCACTCTGTCTGGTAAAATTATACCAAAGTTTTCAGCCGCCAATGCATATTGTCCTTGACTATTAATTAGTGATGATGTGTGGGTTTTTCTGATTTAAGCTGGTAGCCGGAACAAAGTTCTTCCTCGCCATGTATTATCTTTTGCCTTGGTACAGTTCGGGAAACTTGCGGAACTGTATATGGAGCTGAGTGAGTGGTTCTGAAACGACACAATTAGCAATCTTCACTCTTTAAAACATCCAATATTATTGTTTTGTGCGATTTGTGCTAATTTACAGTTAACTATGAAACAGGGATGGGCTACAAGGTCTGCTCGTTCCTCTACTTCTTCACTGCAGCTTACGCCTTCTTCAACACCACCAACATGTTTGTGAGTCGCATAGCCCCAACATTTGTGGCAAGCTAACTATTTTATACTAATTATGACTAGGTAATTTAAATTATCCGTATGAAACTAACGATTAACCTCCAATTCCCGTGCTGATCTGATCTAGGCGATCCCGTGTAGTCTGACAAGGTTCCGGGTGACTATTCGGTGCAGTACGCTATGCAGCACATCCCTGTTGTTTTCGTCCTTTATGACAAGAGTGATCCGCATGCTCGGGCAGCTATCATCATACTTTACCTGTTATTAACGGCAGACACCGTCGTCTGCTTCGTGTTTATAAATCTGGAAAAGGAAGGAAAGGCTATTAGGCCAAAGCTCAGTCGGCTCAATCAACTCTCAAGGTCCTGTCCAAGCTTCTGCTGCCAATGGGGAGGACGAAAGGCAGGACGAGACGTCGATGAAGATGAGCTTCCAGAAGTATCTTCACCGACTTGTTCTGTGGAACTGAACGAAGAGCAGTCTGTTCAGCTTGGAGAGAGTGAGAGGACGACTGAGAGAGGAGAGTGGGCCAACGGGAAACTGTCATCCAGGGACTTTGTGAATTCTCTTTGTGTACTTTGTTACTTTGTGTAATTGTGTTTGGTTAACACGTTAATAAAATTAAACTAACTAACTAACTCTGCCGTCCTCTGACGAATGGGTGTTAATTTGTCTGGAGCCAATGGAATCAGAATGAGATGAGCCATCTACGACTCATCTCCGGACGAGGGAAATGATTGGACAAACTACTTGAGATCAGTGGGCTTGAGAGCTTCATACGTCAATACTTTTAAAGCAGAATTAAATGAGAATACATCGCATATTTATGTACCGTATAACTATTATCATTATAATCATCACTATAATTAAACATAATATGTAATTACTGTTTTCCATCTGGTTTAATATTACTCCCCACACTGTTTGGGGCACACGGCGCATGTAATAAGTTGTGACTCTGGTGGTTACATTCTATTCATGCATGAACGGTATTCATGAAAATAAAAATATGATATGCCGGAAGCGAATGCCGGAAGCGAGCCATTCAAGTTCTTGCATTTAATTAATGTTTTGACAGTGTGATGCATATCAACGGCAGACACGGCAGCCCAACCTCTTTCCTGACCATTTTTTGTATAAGGCACAAACCAGTATCCTGTCATCATGTAGAAATATATAAAATCATTACCGGGATCACCATGAAGTAGCAAAGAATTTGCAAATGAGTTTTTTATTATGTGCCAAAAATGTATATAATGTGGTTTTAAAATTTGCAAAACTTCCTCTCCAAGTTATATTTCCGGAGTCGATCGATTCTACACCAGCAACGAAAGGCTGGTTCGAAGATGGACCTTATCCCGCATGCCCTGCTCGGATATGAGGTAGGGGCAAAGTCCCTCCGGCCGTTTTAGTAGGACATGCTAGTAGGACATGCAAAAAAGCATTGTAATTGAAAGTAATGGTTACTTATTTTCCCAGTTAAAATATGCAAATAATGCGTATGGTCAACAATTTTAAACCACTTGTTCAACAAATTAGAAACGGAACATTATCGGCTTTTTATAGTTTTTTCATTTCAGAATTTCAGATGAGCAATTGTGTGTTCTGCATGTTTTAAGTATTATCCTAATGGCTGCAAAATAATTGGGGATTTGACTGGGGCATAACTTCCGCATTTCTGGCAATTTTCATTTAATTTTTCCCTTTGTTGCTACACTAAAAATAAGAATATGAATGATCCAAACTCGGTTTGGTTTGAGTGGATAAATGCCTATCACAATATTATGACATTGTTTCTTTCGCATGGAAATGCGTCCCTTGCAACTGTGAATGCAACTTGCAAGATGAATGTCCATTGCCCATCTACATAAAGTGGAGTGCTCTTGTCTTGCTAATTCCTTGAGGTGGTGAGTTTTGCCTTTGCCCTTCCCAGCCAGGCCGTGGATGGTGTAATGTGCTGACGTGGGATTCAGAGGGACCTACAATTTCTCCGTGTCCGTTTAGCTTCCGGTTGTCCACCCCTCCCATTGTCTCAACCTACTTACAAAACTCGTTGTGGAATAGTTAAAACTTTCTTGATGCAAATTTTATCGCATTCAATGTTTTCCCGAGATCATTGTTTTCATTTACAAAACAGTGAGACTTGCTCTATCAAATTTCAGGCATTTCGATACCTCCAACTGCAACCCCAGGTGTCATGATGCGATGGCACAAAGTATTGGCCAAAGTCCACATATTCTAAAATAGGGATTAATTTGCATTTCCGCAAAACCTCAACTGCAAAGTCGATTAAATTGTTACGTAAATTAGGCTAGAATTATCTGTGCAGTTGAGGGTTTCGGACTGCTTACCCAACACTTGAATACTCTACATTCTGCGTTTCACGCAAATTCAGAATCCAAGAAGGTCCATCCGGAGGACAACGCTTTTGTTTGCGGCTAGGTATATAAAGGAAGGAGGTCGTCGGATTGGTGTCATTTTGTTGTGAGAGGTGCACCCAGAAGGTCACGACGCCACTTTCAAAAAACGACGAGTTGGAAACTGATTCCACTTTTCCCCCAATTTACAACTTAACTACTTTTCTGGGGTTTACCTGGTTTGTGCAATAGGTGGAGGCATGCAGGGAGGTGGAGCTGCGAGAAGTGGGGTGGTGGAGTGCCTACTCTGCCCGGAAAGAGGAAACAGGCCACTCGTAGACCCTCTCCAAGGAATTGAAGCGGCAACGGCACTCAGAAATTTATTTCGCATTCTAAGTGTGGACACGAGCACCTTCACGTTGGATCCTCAGCCCTCCAGAAATGCTGCGCGGGACGTGGTGGAATTGATCGCAGAACGACTTTGCACAACCTGCGAGTTGGAAATATTTTTAGCGGCGGCTAACGGTTTTGATAGTCCTGAGCACTTCACGAGCACGACGATTCCATGTGTGAAGCTTCTCTGCGAGCGGATTCGGTGGAGGAGGAATGAGCAACGCGAGAGTGACACCGCTGCCGAGAATGAAATCAGACGCGAAATTTTACAAAAGGGTAAATAAATGTCTTTGTTTATTTTATTTTAATTTTCATACGGGATAGCAAATTTGGAAGTTTAAATATCCTGCTTCAATTTCCTTTTATGCGATTAAGGCGAGGCGGAGATTCAACGGGTCGGCGAAATGAGTATGGAACGTCTACGGAACGGGCAGGATTGTCAGAATACATCCCGGATGGAGGAAGGGGAGCCTGAGTTCATCATGACGGAGGGAACACGCCACACGACGTCGGAATCCGAAACGGCGCATGAACGTGGAACTGCACTCCAAAAGTAAATGGGCTTGAAAATACATGTAAATAATTGTAATACTCTCGAATCATTTTATGTTATGCAAATTCTGCTTGTTTATATATATATATGCGATTTACAGGGATTCCAGCATCTCCAGACTGGGATCAGCTAGTGCAGCCCACAGTGGCGGCTGGTTCTCCCGCTGCACAATCCTCTAAGTGCATTTAAATATAATTATAAAACCTAAATGAACTAGATACTAACTAATCTGCAGGAAACTAGAGATTGTATGCCAAGCTGCTGCCGTTCAGGTTGTGATTATAGGTAAATGGATTTAACTCGGAGGAGAAACTAAACTTTAAATTAATAAATTAAAAAATAGAAGTAGGGTGAAACATATTTTGATGAATTGAGTAAGATTTTTAAGAAAGGCTAACCAAAATGTTATATGAACTGATGCTTTATCTCGTTGTATTGCGTAATTGTTAAGACATGTCCCATGTTTTACATAGTATTTAGAAAATTAGAGTTTGAAGTTTCACACTAGACTTTTCAATCAATTAAATTAAAAGGCGGATTTGTAAAAATGGAAGTAGTATGCCGTGCTAGTTTTCTATATAATTATTTTTTCACATTGCATCTCCACGAATTCTAGGAATAGTCATTGGAATATCTTGATCATAAACTGTCGTGCACATGTAACTAAGTAATACATTCATTTATTTGGATTTGGAACGGAGGACGGCCATCGGAAGTCCTTGTGTTGATAGTAAACATGATTATAGCATTATCTTGATCTTGACCTGTGACAAAGCTTAACTCTAGTGACACGTGTTCCTGAGCTACTTCAAAGTTGTTTCTTGCAGAGAAGTTTATTCTGATTCCAGATATATCTAAAATGCTTCTACGCGGGCATTCAATTCAATACAAAAAAAATTGTGATTATAGGTAGATGAATTTTAACTCGGAGGAAAAACTAAAACTTAAGTAGAACTACGTTGAAAAACATTTTCATAAGTTGAGTAGGATTTAAGGAAGGCTAAAATTTTGTATGAACTGATGCGTTATAATATGTCGTTCTATTGCGTAATTGTTAGGACGTCTCATGTTTAACACTTTAGGAAATTATTAAATTGATATGCGAGTTTGTTAAAGAATTAAAATAAGTAGTATGCCCATCTAGTTTGCTATAATTGTTTTCCTACATGGCATCTCCGCAAATTCTAGGAATTCATAATACAATTCATGCGGAATTCAACTAAAAAATTCATTCGGAACGGAGGACGACGATAGAAAGGCTTCATGTTGAAAGTATACAAGATTGCTAAGAAATGCTACAATTCCTGGATGGCAAGATGCATGGCATCTCGCATATTGTTATATAGCATTCTTGATTTGTGACAAAACTTAACTCTAGTGACAAGTTATGCTGAGCTAATGCAAAATAGGGATACGGGAATAGGTACGTACTTTTAAAGTTAGTTTATTAACAAATTGTGAGAGTGCTGAGAACAGAAACAATGCCATTGTTTAATTTTTGTGATTATATATAAAATCTAAACATATATAAAAATGCAATAGTCACTATCACTAACAGTTAAAACACATTATGACAAATACAAGCGACGGTAATCATTAGCTCCAAAGCATGCGTTGCAATCCGGGTTTGGGCACTTCCTCGGTCCAGTCTGGTCCAGTCTTTTCAAGCATTCAAAACAAAATGAATGATAGCATGTAAGAAGTACTGCGTCTTTCCGTTTCACTTTACACGACGGGCAGGTTAATATCTCCCTATACTCACGAATCTCTTCTTTCAGTACTTTTTCAGCCATTTCCAACTTTTTCACGAGATCCAATTTCCTTTCTAGCATAATTATTTGTTCTTGAAGACGACTATTTTTGAAAATCTCGTTTTCCAGAGAAACACTCTTGTCGGATATGGCCTGCTGCATGTCTTTCATGAGGGCCTGGTACTTCTGTAAATTACATTTCAGCTCAACTGCCTGCCTCTCGCTGTCGAAATTTGTTTGGTTGCCCAGCACTATAGCATGTTGGTGTCGAGCATTTTCTTTTTTTAGTGCATCAATAGTGCTTAACAGTTGCTTTGGATTCTCCTTTAAAATCCTAATTTCTTCATTTTGAACCTGTACTTTTTCCTGGAGGACTGACACAGCACTTGTCATTTTATCTAGTTCTTCACACGCCACGTTGTAACGATACTTTACTGCTATCGACTCAGACATAGTTTCGAGTATAGCCTTTTCCTTTGCTTTGACTTGTTCAATTAGGGAGGCGTTCTGCTTCTGCATGTCATCGTATGCTTCACCGGTAATCTCCATGTCGCGAATTAGCGCCTGTTCCTCTTGCTTCTGAGTGGCGAGTTGTTGCTTTAATTCTAGAATTCGGGTTTCATAGGAGTTGACGCGTTTCTTGGCCTCTTGACTCACAGCGAACATTTTTCGCTCTTCCCTCCGCTCATCATTCAATTTTTTCAAGGTTTCCTTTACCTCGTGTAGTTCCTGTCTGATTCTTGCTTCGTCAGCCATTATTTGAACTTTGTCCCGACCTTCTTTACAGGCCCCTTTGGTCACATCGAGTAAAAGAATCGTGTCGTTTAGGCGTTTCGTCGCTTGTTGCAACTGCTCCTTGAGATCTTCTACACAATCTGATTCAGGGCTGCTAATATCTACTTGCACATCCTTTTCTTTCGTCTGAACCTTTTTGACTTTTCTTGCATCCACTTTCACTAACGGAACAGATGTACTTGGGGTGCAGCTACCACGGCTTGGGGTACCATTGGCGACTTCACTATTGCGTGGTTTAGGTGAATCTTTGCTTGATGCCGGTGTAGTATTACTCCGCTTGGCGGATAATCTTGCATCAAATACGACTTCAACCGCTTCATCGTCTTTACCTACACTAGAAGTAGGTGACGATTTGGGAACACAAGGGTTAGTAGGTGGTAGTGATGTTTTGGGAGCATTATGTTCGGTCGGTGATGTTTTGGAAGAACACTGGTCAGGTTTTTTTTTCTGGTTTTCTACTTGGCGTTGCTGTATGTACTTCTCTAGAGCGTTGATTAAGAGTCGCATTTCACGCATACCTGAAATAACTTGCTCATTGGTTTTTAGAAATAATTCTATCTCCATCATAACCCGAATCTCATCCTTTCGCTTTGCATCCAGTGATTGTTGTAAGTCACTGATTTTACGGTGGAGTTTCTCGATTGCAATTAGTTTTTCACTCTAAGAGAATACAGAATGATACGATTATTTTTCATTACTGAACTTGAACTACCAAAACAAAATATGAATAACCTCCACCAACGTAGCATATTATAAAACCAAAATACCTCCATTTCAGCTACTCGACTCTGATGACACGATTTAACACTTTCCAAGTACTGCTTCGAATTATTCAATGAAGTTCGTAGCTCCGTATTCTCATTATTCATCAACGAAAATGTAAGCTGTAAACCTTGATACTCCGGGGTTTGGACAACGACGTGTTCAGGTAATTCGCGTAGTTCAATACGAAGGTTTTCTAATTCCTTCACATGTTCTATGATTTTAAGCTGCAATCGTTCCAACTCCTGGAGACGGTTATTTGATAGTTCTTCAAAATCCTTACTGGTACTGTCAGCTACAACCTTATGGTCAGCTTGTCCATGGTGGTACTGATTTCTGCACTTCTCCTTTAATTCTTCAACTTTATACATCACCTTCTCATTTAGCGAATTAAGATTTGAAATTTCCACCTTCAACTCTGCAACTTGATTTTGTAATTCATCACATTTCGCTTCTTTAGCTGTTAGTTTCTCTTGCATCTCCTTCATCTAAAAATTGAAAAATAAAAAATTATTTGTAAAACTTTAACCTAATTCAGATATATCACACCCGCTGTATCATATAACAGTAAAACTGGCGTTTAACTAACATTTAAAGATGCCACTCGATAACTCGTATACGTTGCTATATTATTCAGGTTTTGAAGACAAGGATTCTCTTGCTCGTGATCCCCACTTTTTTTGCCTGCTGGATAAATACAAAAAAAAATGAAAACAATAATGATAAAAACGCGAACAAAGGAAAGATTGAACGTGCGTAGACAAGAAATCATATGTAATACCTGTATTATATTGAAATAATTCAAATAATTCTAATTTATATTAATATTAATCATTACCATCAGATGTCATATTCACACACTGTGAGATGCGATCACACGCCTGTATTAACTTTTCCACAGCAAGGACGGAACCCTGTACCAATGTCAAATACATACTAGCTATGAATCTGAATAGCTAGCTTTGGGATTTGTGGGTCTTAAATGGCAAAATCTATACACATAAGCATAATTGAAACTTTGAATTTTTTGTTACCTTAACTCGATTGTCTAAATTTTCATGACGATCCGTTATGTCCCACGCAGACAGCAAATTAAGAAACGATGGGCTCGTTTTGTCCTCATCTGCAAAAAAAAATACAACCACTTATTATTTCAGTTTCAATCCTTGTCATAATCGTAACATCGTAAAGAAGCAAGGAACAACATGGAATTACGAACCTTCAACACTGCTCTCATTCTTCTCGATCCATCCACTTTCAAGTCTTTGAAGCTTGTTACGAATATCCTCGTCCAGTTGAGTCCAGTATCGGTTTACAACATTTAAAGTCTCATCAGCTTGCACCTGTCGTGCTTCCAGTAGGCTAATTCTCGTTTGATTGGCTTCATCCTTCTTTTGCAGATTTATAACCCTCTGCAAATTCAAATTCAATAGAACCAAAAATTGAATTTTACAAATTCCATTTCTATTTTTAGAACTGGAAGGCTGGACGCTGGAGTATATTATAATATAGAACCGAGAGAGAAACTCTTACCTGTTTCAACTTCCCATGTTGAATTTTCAAAACTTCATCTAGTGCATCTCATCCAAACTGGACACTGGCCCAATGTTCAGTGTTTCCGGGATAAACAACGCCTTCTTAGCGGGAGGAGTTGTGACTTCATCTTCTTGACTTGGTTCGGCTTCGTCAGCCAGTAATCTTTTGACACGGGCAGCCATTTCTAAATGAAAAAAAGAAATACAGACAACCGATTTAATTATTACACAATCTGGTGCAATTAAAGATCTTCACACTTCCTTACACAAAATATCACATTTCCTAATTTCCTACTAATTATTACAAATAATTCTCCAAATTTTCTCACTCTATAATATTAGCTGTTATAGACGAAGACGACGACTCATCATCACTCACTCTCCTCAGTGCAGAGTGCTGTAGTCGGACTGTCGGACGGAGGTAACACCACAATCAGTTATACACTGAAAAAAAACTCAAACTCAAAAAAAAATTTTTGTCTCTCTCTCTCTCTCTCTCATTGGAAGTCCATCACCTCCACCACACGCACGGCTCGGCAAGCGAGGAAGAGCAGAAAGAAAAAACTCTTTCTCAACTCTTCCGTCTGCGTCTTCACGTTGACACGCACTGTGTCCACTCCACTGAGTCCACTCTGTCTACTAGTGTCTACCTCCTCTACCTCTACTCCACTCTCTCTCTCTGTGTAATATTATATTGGGAATGCCGAATGTATGTATGCATGTAGGTAGGTATACATAAAATGCATGCTTGTTGCCTCCGTCCGTCCACCTCTCCCAAACTCCAACCAAAACTACTCCAACAATCCAACTCCTTTTCACACTTACCACTTTTACTTACGCTACGTACTACTTTTCTTTTTACCTATTCCACCTTTTGTAATAATAATATGTACATGCATAGGTACAGGATTTTACTTTACTTTACACATCAATATTATTATTATTATTATTATGCTGTTGGCTACCTCAATTCCGGCTTGTTGGGGGAGGTTCTGGCTGGGGTCCACGACTCCACTCCCACTCCCTTTTTTCAGGTTGTCAGGCGGTACCTCAGTCCGAGATTTTAATACTAATAAACCGAATGCCTTTTATTTACTTTACTTGGGCCGGCAGGAAATGTAGTCGTTTTTTTGTAATTTTCAAATTAACGAACGAGTTATTTATTACTTTACAATATGCGAATTGCTAAGAATTGCTAAGTCATTCAATGCAAGCAAACTCTCTGGGTCTTTCTAACGAGATTTTTTTAAGGTTATATATTACTGGGCAACCCCCCAACCTCCCTCTGGATACTCGAATGTATTACAGGATAGGATATGCAAATTAACCTGACACAAAAACAACTTACAGGCATGTATCAC
>JAANSN010006190.1:0-11001 GCA_036850665.1 Dicranocentrus wangi
ATTGCGAGTAGAATGATACCTCATACGTTGCTGTACGATCAGGAACAAAAAAGCCTTTGAATGGAAACCAAGAAAAAATCTTTCGTATTAATATAATAGATAATCGTCATATTAAATTACCGTCTGTGATTGCCAGAAAGCTCTCATTAACCCTGTAGATCATAAAATTATTATTCCATTCGAGTCGCATTGGCTGGGGTTCAACACCTCTGTCATTACTCTCAGCACTCCATGTGATATTATGTTCCTGGAAAACCCCTAAAAAAATTCCAGCAAATTAAAATAATATGAGTGCTTTGATCATTTTAGTCCAAATTTTCTTCCACTCCTCTCTGGTCCGATGCTAAATGTACTAATTAAATCCCATTTTGTCTCCCATATTGTCAAAAAAAATGTCGTAAAATAATGCATGTTGCATTTTACATCTTTAAATGTTTACATGTTTGACTCATCTGCTAAGCTCATTTACACCCATTGCTTCCTTATCGTTAATGCACAACGTGTTTCCCAATTTTTTTCGCGATTTTGGGTATCTCATCCTCATCATCGTGAGTTCAGTGAATGGAACGGAGTAAAATATATTGCATGCCACGTGGTGAAGTCATGTTAAATGGATGAAGCATGTTACAGCATGCAGCAGCTTTTGATTGACGGGATTCATTTCCCTAGAGTTTATTCAAGCCCGCCGTGGCCCATGCACAACGATCGAGGTGCATGGTAATTCTAGTAATTGAATGGAATCCTTATGCAATCCTAATTGCGCTTGTAGAATATTACCTATGTAATATCCACAGGGCAAAGTTCTAGTTCTTTTTTGTTTCTCATTAAGAGAAAACAAGAGTATGTCTAATTTGAAAACAAATATTAAGATTTAGAAACATATCAACCTACAATTAAGTTATCCATCCGAACCATCCTTGTGCTTGTCCACCGCATGCTTGAGTTGTTGAAGGAAACTGTTGAAGTAATCCGTAATATGGTTTTCCAATTAAAAAGCAGTCATGCGATGCGAGCCAAGCTCGCCTAGTTTACTACTGCCCAAACGTTTCTCATCCTCCTTTCCCGACTATTATTCAAGAAAGTCTACGTAAATTTCAATGTCACCTGCCCCATGGGAGCTCTTGATTAATGGTAATAAAGAGGAGTTACGTATACGTACCAGGAAGCGCTCAAAATAATGTAAACTTATTGCATGAAGGATTTTATAAAAATTTCCGGACTGACGTATAACAAGTTTTATCCATTTCGCACTTTGTGGCTACTTACTTCTCCATAATTTAAACACGTATGCAAATTTCCTTGCTGGACAAACTTCATATTTGTGCTACAAGAGACCACACGGTGATTTTGGATTGTTCCACCTGTTGTACTTAAAAACTGCTGGTTCCAGGTAACGCGTATTCACTCCATTTCCAGACACCAACACAACACCAGTGAGTGACCCACATTCTTGACGAAATGAGTCTGCAACTAACTACTTCCCTGTTGGCTTCAGTCCTTCTCCTACTTGGTATTTAATGCACCTCCGTCATATTTGAAATAAAGCTAATTTACTTTATTGACTTAGTTTTTTTTAAAAAAAGAATGCCGTCTTCTAAAATGATGCCTATTGTATTCATAGTGGTGACAGTAGCTGGACAAAATGGGTGCCCTGGCCTTTCCCAAACGTTCAACGTCAACTGCACAACTAACACGAAACCTGATAAATTCAAGGTAGTTTTCGTGGATGTGTTTCCGGAGGAGCGGAGGGTAAGTTGCAGTTGTGACACTGAAATGGCGACTCAAGGTAGGTCCGCTACCGATGACCGATAGTTTTGTCCAAAAACAATTTTGTAGTTTAGCATCAATTACAATTAAATTACTATGAACCTTTTTCTAGATGAATCTTTTGAAGGAAATATTTTGAGACTCATCAGAGGGGAAGATTGTTATACAACACGCTGTGAGAAACAAGCCTCAGCCTTGTGTCCCCTCAAAAGGAACTTCCGCAATCGGCAAGAGCAGTCTGTGAATTATATAGAACTCGCCCGGGAAAACTGCACCATGGACGACGGGAGCCTTGGCGAGGCTGCCGTTTGCTGTGGCTCAAACTCTGAAGATATTCTATTGTTCACAGCTTTCGGAGGAGAAGTGGACGAGTTTCCCCACCAAGTCGGCGTATCAACTGTAGACTCAAAGGGGGAAACGGGAGTTTGTGGAGGAACGATATACACGGAGCGGTGGGTGCTCACAGCCGCCCATTGCATTGTTGACGAGCACACAAATCAAGTCACGGAAAAGGGGAATATCACTGTCGCAATTGGCTCACAACTGGGAGGTCATGAGGGTCTGCAAGGTAATAAGAATCACCAGTATAAAGTGGCCAACGTGGTTTGTCACGAAGGGTACAGTGGATTGAAGAAGGATGATGCCGATGAGGATTGGGAGGAGCCAGCGAACATCTACAACGACATTGCTCTCCTCCAGCTGGATCGGGACATCAACTTTGGTCCGAAAGTCAAAGCATTAAGAATCGCTCCAAAGGGATTTCACCCCTTGGACTTTGCCAGCAACGCGGTAATAATTGGATGGGGGAATTCGGATAGCCTTGACGTTACGCAGCACCTTCAAAAGGCAAACTTTGTCATTCGGGAGGATCGCTCATGTTTTGGGGCCGGTGGACCTTACGTTAGCGCGGGAAATTCCAGAAACAACCAGTACCTCTGTGTGGGCGGGATCCTGGGTGGGAAGCACAGCTCCGGTAAGAACTGAAAAATGAACTAATTATTGATTGCTAGCTGACTTGTTTTATTTGCGTTTGAAGTTGCGGGACAAGGAGATTCCGGGGGTCCAGCAATATGCCGGGGAGCAGATGATCATGGTCTCCTTTGCGGAGTGACCTCATGGGGTGCTCCCGATGACCACGAACGGCTGTGCAGGCGAGATCAAAATGAGATGTCTTGTACTCCCAGTGTATACGCGGAGGTGGAGCATTTTGGAGACTGGATTGAGGGCAAGGCTGGAAACCAGAGTGGTCTTAAAAAGGAGGATTTCCACAATAAAAACTTATATGGGGCTGTGGTTCGAGGTGAAAGTCAACAGTATCAGCATCAGGTACACATCACTTCGAAAACTGGACGACCCTGCGGCGGCACCCTCATCTCAAACGAGGTGGTGGTCACGGCGGCTTCCTGTGTGCTCAAGAATGGGAGCCTGGAGCAACACGAGCACATCCTTGTCACTCCCTCAATTTACGATTTAGAAAGCCAGAAGGGGGAGACAGGACTCCGGATTAGGGAAGTCGTTCCACTGGATGGATTTGCTCCGAGTCGGCTCAATCTAATTTCCTCCAAGAAAAATTTCAGCGAGTATGTGCGCATCGTGTCGGCTGACCGGGTGTACGCTAATGACCTCGCCCTCCTCATCCTGGAAGAGCCTGCTTCAATTGACGAGGATCAACTTGCAAAGTTACCGGACTCGAGTCCTCCACCAAACTCCCGGGCCGTCGAGGTGGCATTTCCCAGAGACCCAACCTACGGGCTTCAGCTGAGGGCGAGAGAGTTTAGGATTTTAGATCGGGCCGACTGCAAGAAACGGCTGAAGCGACTTAGATTCAAAACGTTGAGAAAGTTTGAGCTTCAGAATAATGTTTTCTGTGGGGTGGAAACTTATTCCGGGGGATCCCAGTGCGACAGGGAGCTCGGAGGTGGGCTGATTTGCGATGATGGTGATGGGAACGATGTGCTTTGCGGAGTTCAAATGTTCCGACTTTGCGAGACGACTATACCCAACGCATTTATTGATGTTTCCAAAGTGGCAAAATGGATAAAGAGCTACATGAATTGAAAAGATACATCTTTTTTAAGTATACTAACTAGTAGGTACTGTGTACTTAAAGACCATTTTTTTATCTTTAAGAAATCCCATCTCTAATTCCTCCTTGTAAATATTTTTTCACATTTATAATTTTGCTGTTGTATTACTTGATTGTTACGCATGTGAGATTTTTTGTACATTATTTTGGATAAAAGCAGAATTCTTTGCAGAATTGTTTTTTTTCAGTCAAACTTAGGTATATTCACGAACAGAAGCTCATTATTTCCTACATAAACTCCTAAACCATGAGACAGGTCCGGTGTTCGCAATCATTTCAGGAAGACTGATGATTTGTAGCGAGAAGCGTAGTATCAAATCAACTCGTGAGGGACATTATTAATAGGCCTGTGGTTGACGAGTCTTAACGATTCACATTTTTCACAAATTGAATTCACACAATTTTATTTTGGAATTTTTTTATTGCATGACCTTCTTCACAATGGTTCTTTGATAATAATAGTTTTGCAGACATTTTTCTTCGATCGGGTCGGAGGAAGATTATGTTTACTAGATTGAGAAATTGTGGGCCACCAGAAGATCAAAGGTGTCATAGGAGAGCGGGGCTCGTGGGAGAGTGAGGGACGTGATATTTTCATTTTTGTAGGCGTTGCTAATCACAATTGCCATCAGCAGGAATGGCAACAACGTGCTCACTTTTCCGGTGGTGGAGGTGAGGTACCTCTGGATGTAAATGGGATCTCCTTGCTCCACAAGTCCCTTCCACTACATCACCATGCTGGAAGTGAGGTGGGAAAGGAAAGCCGTCGCCACCACACAAGATCGATAATCTCGGTGAGCCGAGTATTTCCATTGAAGGAATAGCGAGGTGGAAACAGACAACACTACAAAAGCAGTTATTATGTTAATCCAAGCCGGGAGCTGGAACACGTTTGTCTATGCCTGACTGACTGACTATGACTGACATGAGCCTATAAAACCGAATGAAAATAAAACTATTCTATCTATCTATCTATCTATCTTGTCAGTTGAATCCCGGGCGATGCCCTTTCTGGGGTTCCGCAACTCACAAGGTGGAGCTCTGTTTCGTGCAACCGGAGCAAATAATTTGTGGTCTTGTCACCAGTTGCAGCAAAGAGTCCGGCCTGCCTGTAATACTCCCCTCGGGAGCAGCTGCATCATCCACCCTCTTTTTCCCACACCCGACGCGGAGTACAAACCAGGGCATTGTCATTTGTCTGTGGCGTTGGGCAGGATTTCCCGCAACACTCGCTAAATGAACTTGTAGGGGAGGAGTTCCAGAGAGGAGGTGTCCCGTATCAGAGCGTCGAACTGGGTGGAACTGAGACCGGCTAGTCCGGTTGGCGCAAGCTCATTTCCGGTTCGGGACGCCACAAGCGCAAACTGGGAAGGGCCTTGGAACCTTAGGACCATTGTTCCTTATCCATTCCCTCGTATTTGATCATGGCCAATTGTTTTTTTATTCAATTTTGTTAATGGATCCTTTTTTAAACGAGAAAAGCTCCGCACCAGAGTGTGACCTGTGTTTTGGTAAAAATTGCTTAAGCGAAACGTGTAACTTACTTACACGACCTATATTCCTATGAGTTTGTGCATTACGACTTTTGTTTGAGAAGCATTTTCTTTCCATGAAATATCCTTCGGCATAATATAATATTACTTCTTGCAAAGCTAGGCATTCCACTCAAAGGCAGTTGTCAAATGCTATATATGCCACAACATTTTAACGTGATAAACATTATCGGCTCTGCGCTTGGAATATACTTTCAGGTACATGTGTAACAGAGCAGAATGAAATCTTGAAAAAACTACCTATGCTTATACGCCAAATACTTTACTGGATGATATGGGATAATGGAGTGTGAGCATTCAATGTGTCATTAGTGTGGTGAGACGAAAAAACACAAGAAAAAAATAATGTCCTCTTTTCTATCCTTTCTGCACTGTCGGAGTGAGATGTGATACTATTACTACTACTCATCTACGAATTTCGTGTTACATTATATACATTTCTGGAGTGCTGCAGTCATCTCCTGATCACGTCTCAGCCAACTTAAGTTTTTTTCCAGTCACATAGGCTCATATCCTATGGTTTACACGGTATTTACAAAAACGGCATGGGTATATTATATTTTTTTAATTTTCTCTATATGCATTCTCCCCTGGAGCAAATACTTACTTACATTTGTGTGTAAAATGTTTATTTTATTTTTTGGAATGTTTTTTGTTCCTACTCAGAAATGGATGCGGAGGATATTCTACCCCTTGAGGTAAGCAGGGATCCTATTTATTTTAAAGTTTTCACAATGATAAATAAAATAAAAAACAAAGCCTGCCGTATTTTACTTTTCCCTACACTTCAGATGTGGAAGAAAATATTTGACCGGGTGGGCCGGGGTCAAGACTGGCTAAATCTGGGCAGAGCGGCACTCTGCCTTGAGGAATTGGTTCGGGATGAGCGAACACAGGTTTTATTTTCGGAGGTAATCCAGAGATACATCATTGCTCATATAGCTCATGCCTTAAATTTATTTATTTTTAAATTGTTAAAGCGTCATATAATTTATTCCCGCAGGTACTGCCTCACTTCCACAGTTATCTGGATGAAGACCTGCACAAAATACTCCATCTCCGGTTTGTGTGTCGACATTGGAGGGATGGCGTGGACAACCTGGTCCACCAAAAGTCATCCGAGTCTACCCAAACCCAACTCATTAGCTTTAATTATGATTTCCGAACCCCAGAAAAAATCTCCTTGTTCATGGAAAGGTTTGACAGCCACCTCGGCAATCCATTCCTTGGCAGATCCATCACTTTCATCTACAACCAGGATGAGAGGACTAGAGAATTTGAAAATATGGTAATCTACCTCCTCTCCCGGTTTGGAAGCCACATCAAGCTCCTTCAGTTGACCTTAAACGAATGTATTGGGCTGGAAGACTATAGTCGCCTTATATTGGATCGGGTAAGATCGTGTGTTGAGCTAACGCCCCGCCTGGAGGGGTTGGAGTTGCATGTTCCGAGAATTGTTAGATATACTCGGGTCGTGGATCTCTCGCAGTTTGACATTCGACCTCCGCGGCTCCCATCACCCAGCCTACCAAATCTCAAGTCATTAGTTATCCGCGGGTCACGCTCACGATACACCGGCTCAACCAGCGACTTATTGGCTGTTCGAAGTGTCATGAACAATGTCATACTTCGAACGGTCTGTAGCAGCCCCGCCTTCCTGACAAAGGTGGAGCTCGACGGACTCCCGAGGGAACTGCTCAAACGTTTTCCGAACCTGGCATCTGCCAAATTAACCCTTCCGGGGGAACACCTGTCCAAACTTTGGAGAGCCCAGTGGCCCTTGTCCCAGCTAAGCTTGCACTTCTTCCGCGACTATAGACCTGTCCACGTTCAGTATGTCTTTGAAGTGTTACAGCATTTCAGGGAAACATTAAACTCCCTCTCCATTTCCAATACTACTGCTAGTGAAGAAGATGAAGATGAGCTTCCTGTCGAGATGGGGGCCCGGTTTCGGGTAGGACTGCCGCGGCTAAAATCGCTGAGCATGTCTGGCTTCCCTTCCATCTGCATTGACATTTTCGAAAAGTTAACTAGCTTGGAAGTGCTCCGGATACGAGACTGGCGCTCCGACCGTCAGGGAATCATCCGGGAGCAGGTAATTCGCACTCGTGGAGTCGAGTCCAACATGCTGGAGTCAAATATATGGGAGGTGCTGCCGAGATTGAGGACATTTCTTTTCTCCGGGAAAACTTTTTGGTATATGGAGGAGGGTCCCGTGACGGAAATTTTCCACCGGTTATATTCCAGGGAGGAGTGGGAGTATCGCTGCAGCAACTCCAAATTGCAGCTGAATAGAAATATTATTGCACCAAATTCCTCAAAGTTGAGGAGGCAATGCAAGGTGACATAGATGGAAAATATAGTCATTTGTCATTTTGAGCCGGAAAGAAATATCACGTTTAACAGAATTTGCAATCAGTAGCGGTTTATGTGAGAGAGCCAAGCTGAGCACCAAAAATATATATTATTTTATTTAATGATCATTATTATTTTAAGGGACATGTGATGAATTGTGGTGACGATGAGATGGATGTGAGCAGGAAGTTGGGCTAGATAAGGACTTCCTTCACTCCTCGCGTTCACTCCTGCAAAGTAGTGGTCAAAAATGAACAAACTGCAAACTGGGTGCTATTTACTTATGTTAGCATTTTGTCCCATTATGAGACAAGGAACTTACTTATTTCGGATATGCGACCCCATACTACGCATGCTCGGGAGACGCGAGTTTAATACAGCAATAAAGTTGCATTTTTCTCAACTTGTTTCTTTAAGGCAAAACTCCAACTTGATCAACATGATTTATGTGGCTTTTCCATCCTGCTGAATGCTGTAACATCATCACTCACTCATCAAAAGTCCAACATTTTTTAACTCAACATTTTACAATGTGCGTGATAATAATTTATAAGAGATTTGTCGTCATCGTCCGCATTGATCATCAAAACTCCTTATCTGACTACCGTAATTAAGTAGGGATGATGACATGTAATTCATGAGAAAGAAAATGATGATATATTCATCTCAGAAAGTCGGGAAATCATTTCATCTTCTTGAGTGAAAATTTTGATAAAGTGACTTGTATATTTTATAAATTCATTTCATTTTTGATGCGTCAATCATCACGTCGTCACAGACTGTTCACATTGGCTATATTTGCCTGCATTGCTAAATACTTTTTTTATTTTGCTCATTAATACGTAAAGCATTTATTACTTGAAGTGCCAGGTTGTTCAGAAGAATTTTGTCAATATTAACCGAAATTAATGTCTTAATGTAAGCAACACGCATAATCATGTGCAAATACACTCACTCACAAAATACATTTCTATTAATGATTTACTTTGCTCATTTTATTTTGCAAGTGAATCCTTTAGTTACTCCAAGCCCTTATTATCAAGAGTTCCTTATTTCGCTGTATTATTTTATAGCCCCCCACCCAAGTTCATGCCCAACTTTGTTAGGTATTATCATTGGCAATCCACTTATTGAAGCACATTCTAGATGGACCGGTGCGGTATTACACATTGGGAATAGAATCATATCGATCGAGATTGTGACACAGTGCATCTGACTGTACTGAACCCAGCTAGTGAGTGAAGAGAAATTGCATACATTTTTGACTGGGGACAAAAATAACATGCTTTGTGCAACATTAATTAAAGTGAGTAGGGTCAATTGCCTACAAGTTAATTGCGTTATGGCTGTTGTGAATCAGATATTGCAGGCTTGGTTTGACGAAGCCTGTGGCAAAACAGGTTTTGTTTAGAGTAGAGCCTAAAATGCAAATTAAATGTCACAATCCGATTCTAGAATTTTATCCGTTTTAAGTCATGATTTCGTGCACATGGTTTCGATTTAGTTCAAAAATGTTATTTCTTCGGGTTTTGATGCTTTGTCATTTTTGGGAGCACGTGCTCCCTGCAACGCACCAACAAGACCATTCCCAGTTTACTCTCCAACTCTTCCATTTATTCAGCCAGTGCACGCTCTCCTTCTTCACGGGATATTCCACTAGGCCTGCTGCTGAACGCACTAGAAAATTGGGAAACTTCACCTTGGTTTTCGACACCTTCATGGACTTGTGCAGCCTGGTTGGATCTTGCGAACTATATATAATTAACGATGATCACCGGAGCAAAACTACCAGAAATGTGTNCTGCGAACTATATATAATTAACGATGATCACCGGAGCAAAACTACCAGAAATGTGTCCCACGGTTGGAACAATAGTAAACAATTTGCTAAGCCAGCCTCGAATTATAATCATAATGTTATCATCAGATTGAAACCCCTTCGATTCCGCCATCACTACTGCACCACTCACATTCCTGAACTGTCTGAAACCCATTTCTCCGCCTCGCCTCGGAATTTCCAACTTTTCAAACACGACATTAATGGGGCCAATAAGCTGGTTGCACCTGGAGTTATTCTCCTTCCGGCTGAAATGAGGGAAAGCAGTTGGTACTTTGCCATTTCTGACCTATTGTACACCACATTGAGGTCAAAGGTTGTGCTAATTTCCTTCCCAGAACAGTCCCTGCTCACTCTGACCAAACATGATCGTTTTGACACAGTCGGCGGGGACTGGTTTGAGCCGGTGATTGTGGAACTCTTTCCCCCACCCACCCACTTCCTTGAACTAACTGAAATGCTTTACAAGCTGAATTTCCATTTTCAACTAGAACGACATGATGAACAACACCCCGGCGAGGAGGACTTGGTATCTCACTGCGAGTCCTACGGGAAACGACGAGGAGGGAGCAAGAGCAGGGACTACCTGTATGGAGGGGAGTTCGAGAGGTGCATTCAGACCCTCATTTTGGCGCAGCACAACTGCTCCAGCCCGATTTGCGACGAGGACGGGGTGGGAATCCCGCCGAATTATATGGCAATCCTGCCACTGCACAACTACAAGAGCAATTATCGTACTGACGACCACATCCCGCATGGAGCGTCATTTCACGGGTACGGCTTCAGCGTGCTGGTCGACCCCCGCACGAGTCTGGGCAGAAATAGAATAAGGTCCAATCTCCTTTTCATTTTTCGCCCTTTCGACCTAATCACTTGGAGCCTGCTGGGCTTCTCCATTTTGTTTTCTTCCTTGATGAGCTTGCGGAGCATTTCTGGGGCCGGGGTGACGGGGGGTTGGATCCTGTCCATCCTATTTGAGCAAGGAGATAATTTGGCAGGCAAGGTGTCCGGGCGCTATATGATGCTCTTTGGAATTTGGTTGTTTGCCTCATGGGTCCTTCGAAACTCGTACACGTCAAGCGTGTTTAGCTATCTGGCGGTGGAGCCAGAGCCACTCGGCATTCCTCGCAATTTAAAGCAAGTAGCAGAATTTGCCGACTCGCAAACCACCCCGCCCGTCATGGACGACAAAATGTTCTTTTTGATTTACAATTCCCTGGTGGATTACGCCGGGGTGGATTATGAGGATGCCGTGTCGCTGAGGAAAATCAACAGAAATCGGTTGTACGTCATGGACCCGGCGGATTTTTTGGACAGGGAGCACGAGTTGTTTAACAAAATGGCGAACTTTGAGCCAATCCGCTCTTGCAACCGAACCTTCAAATGGTCGCAGTGTGCCAGTT